>KN549683.1:18019-31935 GCA_000797555.1 Oesophagostomum dentatum | reverse complement strand
TCTGGAAGACGGAGACGGGCTGCCCATTCCCACCATGTCATCTATATTTCCACTTAGAATCAGCGCAAATTCAATCGGAAATGAGAACAAGTTAGTACTCGCATTTGAATGAGAGCCAATAGGAGAACCCACGGCCAGGATGGATAGTCTCGCACCCTTTCTGTTTTATTTTGTGTTGTCCTAAACCTCTGTACAGATATAGATACCTTCTCAAGGTTCTTCTGTTGAGAGCTCTTCAGTGAGCTTCGTGTAATTTAATGGTACTAGGTAAGCAATTTCTGAAGGGCTACCTTTGCGAACGGTTCACATTTAAGTTCCAGTTTCCGAGGAACAACGAAGGTATGTAGCAGCCAGTCAAGAGATATCGCAAGAGATGGGTATCTGCAATTATCCGTATAGGAAACATCTCTTACAAAACTGCTCTGAAACTTTAGCAGAATGTAGAAAACTCGACGTTTTCAGATAAAGCTTCCCTTTTTGTCAACAGTAGGTTATTGGTTACTGGAATGTTTCTGGTGTTTCTGCCAAAGATGTTTTCCTAGCAATGATGTTGAAGAAAGGAACACTCAGAATGCACAGAAAGTTAAAAACGGCAGTTTCGCAAACACGCTTTCCCCGTTACTGAACGTCTTTTTACTCCACATATTTACGAAGTTCTGTAGAATCTCATTCGGTAATAATTGCTGAGTTGAAGTTTGAAAAGTTGACATTTTTATGGCATCATGTCCGGTAAACATATGCTTCCTGCAACAATTCGCTCCAAAGAAACACTGCTTTACGACTTGTCTTGCTATCCAGAAGCATCAAAAGCAAATGACGAACAGGTTCTGCTAGACGTCCGCATATTAATCCAACCTATTTGTCGTGCTCGCGGGTTTTGGAGGAATTCAAGAATTCAACTAATCGACAGTTCTGCACTCTCCGACAGCCGTCACAAATTGGATAGACAGCTAATTCATCTACTTTAATATGTGTGAGGTTAAAAAATTCAATGTCATTTTGAGCGTTTCCAGTTTCTATTGGCATCAACTTATCGGCGTATCGCAGAAGAAATAACTTTCTTCTCTATTCCTTCACTCGACTCCTTTTCTATTTTTTAACTACGCTTTTTTCCTCTTCAAGCCGTATTGTTTTGCCGAGTATTTTGCTCAAAATAGTGGAGTCACTCTATTCACTCTTACACTAGCAAGATGACATGGAAATCATTTTACGGATTCTTCAAATTTCCTTCCTTTTTAGCGCTTATGATGTATTCATTCAGCCGTAAGCTTTGAAGCTTTCATGCGGAATCCTCTGTTCGTCGGTCGTTTTGTATTCTCTAACTGCTCCTCCGCTTTTCTCTATTTTTATTTCGTGGTATTTTGTCCATCAAGATAAAGTTTCATGGTAAATTCCACTACCGCTGCCCTATTCGCAAATCCCATTATCTGATAAGTGCGCTAGTCAAAATGGATTCATTAATGAGCTCATCCTAATGTATGCTCTTTCTACGATGGTTACTTCTAGTGAAACAGGTCTTCCAGAAGACTGGAGTTCTCCACATGGACCCGACATTTTGCTCATTGGTGCAGAGAGCGGAGAGAAGTTATGAATCGCTATTTAACGCATCACTTAGTTCTGCAGCATTAGCTAAAAGCTAACATTTTCAACACTCCAAAAATCCACGAAATATGAACATGTACTCATTAACTGCTACTTCAGTGGTTTGCAAAAGAGCACTTCACTTATCGATCCTTGCAGCTAATCTCTCTCTCTCTCGTAAGGGATGCCGCTTTGTTTATCATTTTTAATGTTAATCCGTTTTGTTTTTTATTTGATTTATTCCACAGCTTGCGCTCCTCGTCTTAACTTGTGTTCTGATTTTTTTTCAGAAGAAGCGCAATTTCAGTTTGATATCATTGCTATGTAATAAAGGAAACTCGAAACTAGCACTTTTCGGATTCACTTTTTGACCAAAAGAATGTGACATTTACTGTAATCCGTATGCGTGGGACCGCCTACGCATCGACAAAATGATTTTTGGCACTCTGTCAGAGCTGTACTATCTCTCCGCTGTTTGTTTCATTGCTGTCAGAAATCAGCCATACATTCCTTCATCTTCATCATCATTAATGAAAAATAACAATTCGTATAAATTGTTAAGGCAGTAATTCGTTCCTATATTTGTTTAGAATATGCACTTATATAGCACACTTGTTTTTACACTTATTTGTACATTTGTTTATTCACTTATTTATTTGCTTGTTTGTTTACTTTTAATCTACTAGTAGCGGAGTAAGCAAGTTCGAATGTGAGCCACTTCACTAAATACTTCCAAACTAAATATACTGTCGATTTAAAAGATGCGTAATAACCAGCTGGCTTCAGCATGGCTTAAGAAAATTAGTGATGTTTTTGTTTAGAAATTAGTAATGCGCATCTCTTCGCAAAATCCACAATCTCACTCGGCCATTTAACTCCTACCCCCACGTCGCATCACAAAACTCTTCTCCACTGTATATGACTCCATTCTTCTCGTGACGGTCATAAAGTTCGCCTTTAAGCTTCTCCAGTGCAGATGGTTCAGTCCAAGCTATTAGGGTAAGCCACAAGTTCTTGCAGTTTTTGTTTTTCAAAATTATTTCAAGGTAATAATGGTAATAGTGTTATTCAAAGTAGAAACAGGTGCAGCTTGCAACATTCTGCCATCGAAGAACCGGACTTCAGATGCAAGATTTAGAGAATGAGTGGTTCTTCGATTTGAGGGAGGAAGTCAGCTCGCGCCCCAAGCTATCTTCGGTTTTCAGTTACCTTCCCCTCAACCACTGCAGGAGGGTTACGAAAAAATTGCAGTCCGGCGGTGATATGTCCGGGCTACAGGCAGGATACCGGAGGACCTCCGCGTGCAACTCTTTCATGCTTTTTTCTGAATTCTTCTTGCAACGGTAGACGACAGTTGTGTTTGAGAAGCAATGTTTAATCGTGTGTTCTTCCTTTTTTTTAATATTTTGCCGTTGTAGAAGCGAAAATTGCCAGCACAGGTGATAATCCGCTCAAAAAAAAACTCCACTGGCGGGTGCTCGTTTAATGTCCGCAGCATAATGAAAGTCACCGATTTTTGGCTGTCTCAAACAAAGTGTGGGGTATTACCGACGGCTACTTGAGTTTCAGTCCCATTCTGTGCCGATGTCTAACAGCAGTTAAAGGTGGACATCCCACAAGTTCACTAATGATTCTGCTGTGAAGACATGGATTTTTCGGTTCTTTTGCTGCCAGGATGGAGCTGGTCCATCTTTTCCACGAGCACATCCGCCCATTTCTTTGGAGGTCTTCCTTGAGAGCGTTTCATTTCGAATTCCAACCTCTGGCTGGATCAAAAAGTACGCACTTCGTGTTCATTGATGTTACCGACCTCTAATAAACCCAAAATCTTTCTTTGTTCGGCTGATGAAACGTATGATCGGATAAGCTTCATACCGATTTGACATTTCAGGCTCCGAAGAAGGCGATCCTGCCGAAGCTTCGGCCGATAAATACTGTGTACTAACGTCGTTTGCGGGTAACCATCAGCTAATGAGTACTAGCGTCAAGGGCCATCAATAGTCTGATATTCCATTTTTCAAAAATATTTTTCACTCTGAGACATCTTAAGCAGTTCCATGAAGTGTGTAATGACTGTGCTAGTTCTCATACATGTGTACTAGTTTGGAAGAAAAATCGTTTTATTTCTTATCTTTCTTTCCACCCACAACTGCTGTTGTGAGCTTCTGATGGTAACATTAAAGGCAGCACTCACGATTTAAAAAAACGTATTCAAGCTTTTTAGTTCTAAAGCAAGAGTGAGGATTGAAGGTTATGAGAAACATAGAAAATTAAGCCAAAAAAAGAAACAAAAGCAGTTCTACGAAATTTTTTCAAACGATGTTTATCGGCAACCTGACGAGACCCCTGCGCACACAACCGTTGAACTAAATCGATGGCAACCAGATGAGTGACGAACTTGTGATAGTTCCTCGGGCATCCTGACTACATTTGCGAAAATTCTGTGCAACCAGAAGGATTTTCTACTCATTTTTTAAAAGTTCTTTTATATTACAGTTAAAAGTTTTGTTGGGCATAGCTGAAGATCTTTTCTGGAGTATCTTGACATAACAATTTGTGATCTAATCCGAACAGAGGAAATCGGCCGAGAGAGACCGGGGTTGTGCCGGGTGGGCGTCGGGTCGGCCTCTTTGAAGGAGAACTACGGGAGTTATAATAACCTACATGCAATATGTGTTTAGGCTTTTCCAGCATTCGATGGGAGCCATATAGTAAAGCACATTCTAGCAGAAAATTTTTGTCCGTGAGTGCTGCCTTTAAAGGCAGCACTCACGATAAAAAAATTTTACGAGTTTTTCTTCAAAAAACCCAAGCTAGATAGTCTTATATGCTACTAATGAAATACAGCGACGAATTGTGAAGAAATAACCAAACTAGATGATTCTATGAGAAGCAGTGCGAGAAATGACAGGTGTGAGTTTGCATCCGCAAAAAACAGCATTGGACAAGACGCCGACCAGACATTATTGGAAAATCGTGATTGGTGGGATTATCAGCTGATAGCGCCAAACGGCGCCTCAATCCACCTTATAAGAAAGGATATTTACTTTTAGGGGCGCTCACTTCCTACAGAAACTCGTAAAAGCCACCAAATATTAGCAAATGCAACCAAGGAAAGTGCTAAATTGTAAACAAAAGACTAACAGCAACAGTTGCCCTTCAAAACCCAGGATTCTGCTGTACGACATGCCAGTGGTCAAATGCAGTCTTTTTTATGTTTAGCAGTCCTACCATGGAGTGTATTAGGCTAAGCTCCACTAAGTTGGAAAATTTTTTCCACTTACTTCCTCATCAGCTTTCTTGAGCTTAAATGTGTGGCAGTCACAGGTATTCCTCTCCTCTACTCGTGCATTCTGTCATCTCTATCAAAAAATCGTCCAAAAGGGCTCCTGAGTATTGTTTCGTTGCTACTGGATCGAAGCTGTTAATATTAAGCCGACTGTACATTATAAGCGGCTTTTTAAGTTGCAGTTTCACTAAACTAAATCTTGTTCTTCACCGAATTGTACTACGGGCCAAGTAAAGCAGTCGAAGGAGAACGTAAACCGGGAAGTGAAAAATTAGGCATATCACCAGAACAGTAGCATAGAGGACTAGTGGGGTCGAAAATGTGTCAAACGTCAACAAACATCATCAGCCTAATATATCTCCGTAGTTTTCTTGTATTCTTTTTATAGTTTTCTAATTTATTATATTGTTAGGTTATAAAAGGGTTGTTGTAGAAGGGTACCACGTGTTTCATAAGCTCTGACGTAAAGGCATCGGAGGCTCGGACGGAATTTCTCAGGAAATCCTCCCACAACCTCGATTCAGTGCCACGCCTCTGTTGCTGCGACATTCAGAACTAGGATAATTAGTCCTGACGGCATTGCACAGATTCGTTGGCAGAGTTTTTTTTCAGCTGCTTAAACAGTTCCAAAGTTACTCTACAGTCTTCACAGAATCAGTTGATAGCCAGGCAGTATTTCTTTTTTTCACATGAAAGTATACTTTTATACTGCCTCAGCAAAAATACGGAAAGAGTTCCTTGATTTTTCTTTATTAATAACTGAATTCAGACTTGAGACCATCACCAGTCTTGACTCCTAACACTTATTACCTTATAGGGATTAAGATTTGATGAAGTATTGATGGCATTTTTAAAAACGTTCAACAACCTTTCGTGTAGTTCTAGCGTTCGCCGCGGACTTCGGCATTTTGTATTTATATGTTTATACGTCCAGTTCCTTTGAGAGTTTCAGGTTAAAATGGTAGAGTATGTCATGACTGGAGCTGTTTCTTGAATTAAGTAGAATTATTTGAAGAAAAATTGATCGAATTGGCTTTGGGTCTCGTAAACCCATTTATGCTCTGAAGCAGGCGAGCATTGCCGAAGCCAAAGCTAGCAAAGAAGTACCAAGCTTATCTGCGGTTCGACCAAGCGTAGAACGTCTAAAGGTCATTAGTACGATCAGCGTCAAAAAAAAATGCTGTGAAGGTGATATCCGCTCAGAAGAAGTTCATAGCGCAGAAATCGAAATTGCCGTTATCATAAAAGTAAAGTTGTGATGAAGTAGAGTGTGAAAAGGTCAGCTCCTACAAGTATCTGCGCTCACTCTTTTCGGTAGTCATAGAGTGTGCAAAAACCTCCTGTTTTCTTCATTGCTTAAAAAGGGTGAGGTTTACGACAACCTTACTTTTGTGAATTTTTACAGTTCTTACTTCCTTTGCAGATGTCCTGAAAACTAGACTTGATCAATATTAGAAAAATTGTCAAAACAGTCGCAAACTTTCTATTCATCAACTACTTTAAGTAGTTGCTACAAGAGAAGCGAGAAAGAAAAATAGTTCCGGCAGCACTTTTTCCGCACATTCTTATTGCAATTTTCGCGAAGTTTTGTTGTGTATTTACTGTACTAGTTAAACTCATGACCTTTCCTCGTTCTTCCTTATATTCCTTGTGTAACTGTCGTGTAACCGTCCTTTTTCCCTTCTCTTTTTCCACTTTAACGCAAGTTGTGACAAATTTTGTTTGCTTCAAGCTTCTCCTAATTTTTGGGAATTGGGCGACATATATTTCAAAGCGTTTCATGATTAGTTTTTTGCGTGGTTAAGCGTTTACAGCAGACAGATTTCGAAATTTTCAAACAACTTCGCATATGTGCTGAGTAGATAGATCCAAGGATGAAATATGAACGTTCTTTTAGAAACAGGCTTTTTAAACACTGCTCCTTATTTTAACGAAGACCGTATTTCTAAGGTAATATTTCATGCCGTTCCACTTCGTGAACAAGAAGCACCGGAGCTTTATCCCTCTGACTCCTCGATGTCTGCGTAAGGCATTTATTCCAGCCTATGGCGTAGAAGATGTTGAAAAAATCTGGACTATGTTGAACAATGTTTGACACCTTTTGCAATAAAAGCCCGTAAAAAATTTGCGAGGATCAACGCTTCCACAGAGGATAGACCTTGTACCTTGAAGAGGTTGCGTTCGTCACATCAGCTTACGTGTTCGTTCAACTTTCTTTCGACGAACAGCACTATGTAGCCCCGTCCATCTTCTTGTTGGTGTTTTCGGTGGTTTATAGCGTCAAGGACAGCACACTGTTCGAAATGGCTAGCAACTTGATTACCCTATGTGATTAGAACATGTAACCCAAAATAAGGTTCACGCTCCCGCGCGATAGCGGTGCATTCTTTCTTGCGGTTCACTCCAGGGTTTGCTCCGTGAATCCAAAACGCTTCCAGTGTTTTCCGGGATGAGGTTTTCTGTTCCTGCGCGAGTATCCCTACGTTTTCACCTCAGAAACACTGGGATCATTTTGGGTTCATAGAGTGGACCCTGGAATGAACCGTAAGGTGGAATGCGTCGCTATTACGCGCGAGCTTGCACCCTATCTTGGTCACATTTTCTAACCATATAGGATAGTTCAGTACTAGCCACTGCGAACTGTGTGCGTAGCTTATGTTATAAATCGCCAACAAAATCGGCAATCAAAGAAGGTGGATGGACTGTTTATTTTATTTTACTGCATGCACGCTTTCGTGCGCTAGGCATACAGTATAAATCTAACGTAGCAGAGAGCAAAATAGGAATCATGCATGTTAGCAGGCTGGATTCCGTTTCAATTTGTTTCTGCTGTCTTCTAAGAACATTAGCATATGCCAAAGATGCACAGTCAACCACTTTATTATTCGGACAAAGCCTTTGAGATACGACCACGTTCAGGCACGCAAATGTAACAAGTACATTCACGGGCGGACCCTATAAGCATCTCTTTGATCTAAATACGAACCCCCCGGCGTTAACCCGATGGGAACTCGTTAGCTCTGACCCTACTACAACTATTGACCATGTAGAATATAGCGTGGTGATAATGCTAAGAAGTTGCAGAAAGGAGGTTGTATAGATAAAGCGAAATTGGGGAATCCAGAGTGCCAGCAAAGCAAACAATAAGAAAGCAAGAGAAATATGACTGAATTGTAGTTGTCTTGGTTGTCTTGAGTTAGTGCCGTTCGTCAAAAAAAGCTGAACGAATCCTTAAGCTGCTGCTACGTTTGATCGGATAGAATACAATTCTCCCATTTCTGGCGAGAGTAAGTTTAACAATCTCGAGTATATCTTGCCAAACAAGAACATCAGATAGTTAAAGATCACCGAGATTTGTACTATATCGCTTTGACTGTCTTCTTTTCCACTGGATCCACTGAAAGGTGCAATGTGGAGGCTGTACCATAGTTGTGCAGTTCTTTTAGCAGTTGGCTAAAGACCTCACATGGGATCCATTTACTCCTCGGTCGACTAATGCTGACAGAATGGCGGTTGATGCTGTTGAATGCTTTTTCGTGGCCGACGAAGGTAAAGCGCTGACTTGAGCGATTTCATTATCCACTGCAACGCAGCAGTGAACAACTTTGGCGAGATTGTGTCACTCTGATGTACTCCTTTTCCAACTGATATCGAAAGGGGACGACGGAAAAGCTGCACTGTTGCGGAGCAGTTCTTTTAGCAGTCGGTTAAAGTCCTCACGTAGAATCCGCCCACTCCCTGGCCGACTAATGCTGACAGTATGGCGTTCACCTCGATGCTGTTGAATGCTTTTTCATAGTCGAGAAAGGTAAAAACGAGAGCCAGGCGGTACTCCAAGCAGATCTCGGTGACTGTCGAAACTATCTGGATCTGGTCCACGCAGCTGAAGCCTCTCCGAAATCAAGCCTGCTCTGGAGATTCGGCCGCATGCATTGTCCTTAATACGTGAGCGACGATGGTCTTTGTAAACGCTTGAGCAGTACATTCAGAAGACATACCGGAAGATAGTTTCGAATATCTTAACAATTGCCTTTCTTCTACGGCAGGAAACAGTACGTGAGCTCCTGTGCTAGTAAGAGATCCTCTCCTTCTGCAAGTATGATCTTACGTGCGCCGCTAAAATATCGTGGTGGCCGTCGGCACGTAGAAGATCGGCAGAGATGTAGCTTGGTCTTGGGGCTGCAACCGCCTTCACGCTGTCGCCTGCGGTGTGTTGAACACAGGAGAGAATCTGGGATGGTATTTCACCGTTAGGGGTGTTGGGGTCTAGCACAAGATTGACGAACGAAAGAGATTATTGTAGGACCTCTCGGCTCGGTTAACGATTTGACTTTAGAACGAGAAGATGTTGGGACCTTCCTCGCTGTTAACGTTAAAAAAACTTCTATTTCATCTTTCATCCAAGCAAATAGTTCGGACTTTTGCGCTTATCCTATCGGTTTTTACTACGGTGGAGAATCCTCACATACAATATTGCCTTTGGTTGCTAATAGAGATATTTTCTCAGTGGTTTTGCAGAACTACTTTATTTGCTTCCGACGTTATAACCGCCAACCTACCAAACAAGGTTGGGCTTTATTATCAAATCTTTGAATTAAATGATGACATGTGCTCTTATTGCTTTTGATTTTTCGCTTTCTATTCGTTGGATTTTTTTTGAAATCGTAGTACACATTACGAGTTGTGCGTAGCGAACTTTCCGTCATTCCTTCAAGTACATAGTCTTGATTGTGTTTACCTATAACACATCTGCGAGAACATTTTGCCTTCCTTAATAGCACAAAATTTCACGCACTTAGCTTGCCGATTCACAGAGCTCAAATTGTGTATGTTATTTAGATTAGATGGTTCCACATGAAATGTTTGTTTTCAGCGAAAATTTTCACATGACCATGTCTTTAGGTAGAAGGATCGAAAAATTCATACTACGTACTTTTGTTGGCTGGAAGCTCCCAGCACTTTAACAGCTGCAAGCATTTCGAAACATAAGTATAGCTAAGCGTGATATATCCGATGTAAATGAAGTGGTCTTCTGGAGGTAAACCTTAAACAGCAATTTCTTCTCTGCAGAAGGCACACCTCAGTCGTCGCGAAATCAGTGGTCTTCTAACGGAAGCCTGCCAAATAGGAATATTTTTCCAAGCAAAGTCCTCGTTTGGCTGCGACAAAACCTCAGATCTCACGAAAAATGCACTTTTCGGTATTTTGTTGTTTATACCTCATTCGAATAGTCCAATATTACCATGATACCAATATCTAATCTCACTGCATAAGTATCTGGAGCTGGGACTGTTTTCATCTTTTCTTAGGTAATCTAAACATTAAAACAACTATTTTCTCAAGCGCGGTTTTGTGCATAAAATCCTTTCAACATCATCTACGAAGAAAGATACTTGCTATGCTTTCGCTTACTTCTACCCCTGCCGGCATCTATGATGTAGCTACGAGAACGTTAGTTGATCGGCTTTCTCTTCCAGGAAACTAACAACTAAAAGAAGCAGTTATTCAGACGTCAAAAACGTCCACCCAAAATTTTCTCACAAAAAATGTGCAATCATTCAGCTTCAGATATGTATAATGGTAAGGCCAACCACTGTGCCTTTAATGCAAAAAAAAGAATCATAGAACTTTGAAACTGACTTCAAGAATTATGAACTTTTTTGCATGAACGCCAATATTTCATGTTGAGCCCTAAAACTTGCGAGTTCTTTTGTGTGAAAACTTTTGTTTGAATATCGCTTCCCAGTTGAATTTGCTGTATCATTTGGAAGCAGTTGTGCTCTTCTGTCCCATTCGCTTTGAGACTGCTAATACATCCTGATTGGACACATATTTCTGTAAGGGAATAATATAGTAACTCGAGCAAAATACTCCTAAATTTTAAATTTATGTTCTTATAATGTTATATGCCTGTTTAATTGTGAGCTCTCACCTTCCAATGCCGTCGTTGATTTATGTTATGCCAAATTTTTTGCGAAATTGTGCTCAATTTTTGTATCTGCCTAGTACAGTTGCAACCAAATATAAGTGTTCGATTTCGAACGTATCCGAGTTCGAATATTATAAGGCACCTACATAGTATTCGCATATATTCGAAAATTCGAATCCAGTATTCGATACTCGAAAGGTTGGTTGTTTTCAGAATGAAGTATGCCAAACGTGCCATAGCCTTTTAAAGACTATCTCATTTCTTATTCTTTCTGTGGTTCTTTAGAGTAAAAAGCGTTAACTTTAGTTATTTCTAAGATCTGGAAAATTCCTTAACTTCATTCACAACAGCAGAGTTCCGCTGCCATTTTGGAGCTATACGAGAAATAATGAGATAATATTCACAATCACTTATCTGCTTTTAAACGATCCCTTTGATGTCTTCCTCGTGGTAGCAAAAAGTTGGTAAAGCGGAATTTTGAAAAGAAAAAGTGGGAAGACATAACTTGGTAGAAATACAGCTTAAAATTACAGATCCGTTAACTGCTTCGTATTGACCAGTTTAGTATGCAGAATCAAACTTAACGCTGATAAGCTTGACATGGTTTAGGTGTTTCTCTTGGTGTAAGACCCTAACACCTCATCTACAATCTCCGCTCTATCGACCAATTTAGATTGCCGCGACGGCACCATTATAAACTAATTACTAGCCGTTAATGCACATACTTCCAGCTTGAAAGTCATGCCTGAGGGTGTGAAAGATCATGCAGCAACTGCTCTGTAATTTCTTCAGGAGCTGACTCAAGGTTCTCGCTGTAGAATTCCAGCCAATTAATTTTTTGTCAGCGTGACGTTGCGTGGGCGTGAAATTTGCGCTTAACCGGAATGCGTCTCTATTGTGACGATAACTCATTCACACATTTAGCTCTTTAGCCTCTTTAAAAACAGCTCCATCGCATGGATACCAGGCTACTCTCAGGAATAAGAAAAGAAAAGAAAAGTGCACAAATGTGGCTGATTATGGCTTCGAAATAAAAAGACGCATCATGCAGTGTGACTGCGACACAAAGAAGTTAACGGCTGAATATTATGCAGGTTGACGCGAAAGTCTTGCAAGATCCCTTGATGATTTTTCGATTCTTCACAAATGCCCTGACAGTGTATTCAATGACTACATGAGCACTAAATACACATATACACATAGTACATATACCAGGGGCCTCTGTTCTTCATATAAGTACCCTAGCTCTTGAAATTATCAATAAAAAGGACCGGCATCTCCTCAAATTTTGTCGACGTCCTAAATTTTGAGCAGCCGAATTTTGTTAAGACTTTCTTACCCAAACGCAAGCGTAAATTTCAAACACAGCGGCAACTGGGTAACACATAATCTGATATGCCAAAGTTATAAAACTTGAAAAATTCTAGTTCGAAAATATAGAACAGCAAATGCACATTTTTGATACATGATGGAAGAATATGTATAAACAAGATAGGGTTTAGCTACAAGAGGGGTATCAGGTAACATTTACCATGCCGCTAGTAGGAGTAAGTATTTCGAGACACTTCTGATACAGCAACTTATAACTTCGTTTCAAAATAGTGAATTTAAATGGGAATATTTACAGTCAAACCTCATGCAAAACTTGCCGATCTGTATGTTTGTATGCGAGAATGTTGGAGCTGCATATGGAGTAATAAGAGAGTTCAGTATAACGTAAAGAATAGAAGAAGAAGTAGGAATAAGAAGTCTTCTGAAGTTGTTGTTCCAAGTGATTGAGGCAGCTTGCCAAAGACAATTTTTCAAATCAGCACATTTGTGTTTCATTTTGCATTGCCAGGTTCTGTGCACGAGACTAGTTCCAAAAGTTTATGGTGGAAGCACAAGAGACCTCCTGAACTTTAGTCCCGTCATTGGATTTCACTACTTCTCTTAAAGGCAGAAAAGGTTTGCTAGAAGAATCCTGCAGGACTTTCTTGCCAAGCTCTACATACCATCTTTCGTTTCTTCGATCTTAACTTTTCAAGCGTAGCCCAGTACTAGTAAAATTTTTACATTTTTACTCTGGCTAGATAGCAATGTAGAAAATACGTTCCAGTGATCGGTTGTGTTTTACAGGAGCTTTCCTAAGATCACTGGAAACAGCTTCTCTGAGCCCTACTGTTTTCGCGGTGACAATCCGTCAGAAGTCAGGAGGACTTTCACTTACACTTTTAAAGCTAGGATCATTTAAACCCTTCTGAACAAACCTACCGATTGCACTGTTTCAAAAATCCTAAAACGCGAGATCAACAACTGGGATGCCTTTCTTACATTTTCTATTTAACCAGGATAATCTCATAACAGTTTCAACCAGGCTAAAAAAGTTATTACCAAAAAAAACTCAAATTAGACAGTGTCCAGTGCTGTACGCAGTTATGGTTTCAGCTCGAAAGTTCACTACCTAGCGTGATTTCAAGACCTGCTCTCTATTTTGGATTTGCCGCTAAAAATTCATCTATCACCGCTGCTGAAGCAAAACATTCTGAATCGCAGGATTCGATCAAATCTCGCCTATGCATAGCGTATGTTTGATGGATGTCCGGTGCATTTTTAATGGGCAACGAATCGTAGTTTTCGGTTGTTGTAATTGTGTGTGGCTAACGTCACCAAACCGATTATACTTAGATTAAAGCTGATCCATCTGGGTGATTCGCTTACTAAATGCGGCTTAGGCGGCGAGCGGATTCTGAGATTAGCAGGTCAACGACGTTACAACGACGTACTCTAAGCGTATTATCTGAATCAAGAATGCAGTATTTTTTCTTAGATTTTGTAAATACCATATCTTTTTAGAACGTAAGCAATCGCTAGCTCATATACTTTAAAACATAAACTTTATTTGGCCCTTTTTACTATTCATTCATGGATTTGTGCTTTTTTTGCGCAGGGACTAATGCAGTTGCTTTCAGCAAATGCTTCTCATATTATTGGCTGCCCACTCTACTATATAGTTATTCTGACTGCTTTCATTTTACTGTAATATTATGATCTGCAATGTATCCCTATATATGCTGCACTTCTCTACTTTTTAATGCCAAACTAGCGTCTATAGTTGTCCTATTTCAACGCACCTTC
>KN549681.1:35761-52298 GCA_000797555.1 Oesophagostomum dentatum | reverse complement strand
TATATAATAATAAACGAATAAACGCATTTTTTGAACGACATTCTCACAAAACACGTAAGGACTGGGGTGAACACGTTAAAGGCAGCACCCACGCTCGGAACACTTCTTGAGTTCTCGACGGATTCTCAAAGACGAGCTCAAAAAATGGATTAAGGTTCAAATTTCTCGGCTCAAAAATCATTCCTGACCAAGAAAGCTGCTCCAGAAGACTCGTCCGCGATTTCGCGGACGAGTTGTCCAACTAGCTTTCCACGCTAGTTAGAGCGCTATAACCCCTGGATATGGGTAGAACTGAAAGTCTCCTCCATGTTCTCGCGCTTAAAGCGGTTAGACTTCCCCAAAAGAAGGCGCACAGCGAAATAGAAAACTCGTCCACGAAATCGCGGACGACTCTTCTGGAGCGATTTGGTCAGGAATGGCTTTTGCGCCGAGAAATTTAAACCTCAACCATTTTTTGAGTTGCTCTGTCAGAATCCGTTGAGAACTCAAAAGGCGTTCTGAGCGTGGGTGCTGCCTTTAAAGTAGTTATGTTTTATCTTTTTTAAAACTCCGTCTTATATCTTGGTGGCCTTGCAATAACTTGTAAAGAAAAATGAAGAAAAACAATCGCAAAAAGGTTCAGGGTGCCAACAACCACGTATCACACATAATGCTATTCTTTTGCAGACAGCAACAGGCTAAAATCTTCTATCAATCGGAGATTAATAAAGGTTCAGTACGGTTCAGTAAAAAATTAGTATTTTGAGGAAAAAGTTTTGATCATTCTTTTTGTAGTTACGACACTCTGTTTCTATTCAATGGCAAGAAAGAATAGTTGCTGAAATTCGTTGGCTTGCACATGGTTACTGTAAAAAAAGAGCTCCAGTTTTTGTCGGCTATGAAACATTAAAGCAAAAAAATAGATCTCAGATTTTTCATCTTTGTGGTAAATGTGATCTCATGGAGGGCAATCGCTGAAATTTCATGAGATTTGGGACGGTGTCGAACCAGCAGTAAAACGCAGCATCCGCGCTTAAGAGTGTCCTGAGTTCTTTATAAATTCTGAAAGACGAGCTCAAAAAATGAGTCAATCTCCAAATATCTCATCTTAAAGGTCATTCTCTACCGAGAATGACGCTCAAGAAGATTCATCTGCGATTTCGCGGACGAGTTTTCCATCCCGTCGTGCGCTTTCTGTTGGAGCCGTCTACCGTCTCAAGCGCGAGCATGTGGAAGAATCTTGCAAATCCACTCATAACCAATGGTTATAACGCTTTAACTATTGCGTAATCTAGATGGATAAGTCGTCGGCGAAACCATGGATGAGTCTTCTAGAGCGATTTTATTGGTTAGCAATAATTTTCGAGCCAAGAAATTGGGGCTTGAACCCATTTTTTAAATTCATCTCTTAGAATTTGCGGAGAACTCAAGAAGCGTTCCGAGCGTGGGTGGTGCCTTTGAAAAGGGAAGGTTTTCTCTTATCATTCACACGACTACTTTTTCATTCTTATTCACTAAAGGCGACCGTAGGTAACCATGAAGCGAAAAAATGCATCTACACTTTCGTTGTTTTTAATATTTAAAAATGCTCTAGGAACAGATATTTCTGATTAATATGTAGAAGAAATTTTAATGTTCTTTCCTACTTTTCCGAGAAACGGAATCCGAAAATAAGGCAAACAATTTAGGTGAATAGCTGGAGCTTGAACTAGCACTAGCAGCGGAAAAATGGTAAAGTTGTAAAACAGACGTCTGGAAAGAAACCATCTAAAAAAATTTGATTCATCACTTGAAACGTCGGCTGTGAAAATAAGCAGCGGACTTTTTATAATATTAATCTGGGTATTTCAACAACTTACTGATCCAATTTCCTGCCCTTCGAATTCATTTTCGACGACTTTAGAAAGAGTGTCGCGCAGAGAGATCTGCTCCAATGGGTCCACCAGCTCTCTTAGCTAAAAAAAAGGCAGTCTCCTTCACAGTATAGTAAATTTGAAGTTGTTGCGTCAAGGAAACTCACAGTAGGAGGTGATGCCTCTGTTAAGATCAGGCATAGGAAGATAACGATACCACTATAGGACATCCAAGCACTAAGTCCACTCCAGAAAATCACGCCCGGTGAAACTTGATATCTTCACCGATAAGACATCTTGCGCTAATATATCGCTCCATCGTTTGGCAACAAAGGATCTCTCGCCGAAGAAAACGCAAGTACCGCGCGAACATTCTGGCCGTTAGCTTAGATATTAGCTAAAGCAGGTGGAGGTTAAAAACTGTTACAAAAAGTTTGTTCGCGTTCGTGTCGAAGCTTGGCAGCTATCAGTATTACTGCGGTGTAGGTCATTACTAACAATTGCATTCTTTTCTTATGAAAGAGGAGAGGAAACGTTGCTGTAATATTTTCCTCCGTCAATCAGAATTTTCTCATCTAATTCTTGCATAAAGATCCCTTGCTTAGATTTACTTTCCACTACATTTGCTTACATATTTTTTCATCTCTGTAGATTCGCGCAGTACAAGATGTTACACTCACACTGAACGGTTTTAGCTCTCCTAATAACTTTGATAGACTGAATCTAAATGACCTTTGAAAACCAAGATTTACAGAAGTTTACTCTACGATTTCACCTACATAATTGAAAATTTTGGAAATTATTCGGCAGTAGTCCACAGAACCTACCTCAAAATTTCAAAGCAGTTTATTTCGCTAAAACTTCACCCAGAGAGGTAGTTTGATATGCTCGATCCAGAAGTCACATTTGCTTAGCGACCTAGCGTGACAACCTTGTTCACAAAGGATAAGGTGTAAGTTTACACATACAGTCACAGCCACGGATTCAGCTCAGAATTTGCATAGTGTGGCTATCTGAGGTGCTAATCACGTCTTTGATATTCATTTTGCACGTTAGGATTACACTGCAGAGTTATGATAGATGGATCTAAAGTGACTGCTTTGCATTTATGGTAGCATTACAGTAAAATCCTGCCAATACGACTTTCTGATAAACAGGTCACACTACCCCACTATGCAACCTTTGAGCCCTATATAACGGGAGTTACCGTGCGAAATATGTGTGATTTTCGGACTCAACGCGTCAAAGTGCTCCTCTGTGTGAAATTCTAGCGGAATCTACTGCTTTAAAATTTTGGGTACTTATTGCGAAATGGTGCCGCCGATTTCATCAGAACATCCAGAACGGCGAAGGAATAGAAAAACACTGTAAGCACTGGCGTATTTGTTGCAACGGTGCGTCGTTACGCAGCCACACTTGGCTGCGTAACGACGTCGCCGTCGTCGTCATCCAAGAACGCAGTGAGAACGTGGTTCTACGCACCACATGGAGAATTTCGAACTTCGATACAACTGTTGCATCGCTCCGGGGACCACTGCGGACTGGAGAGGGATCAACCTTCATTTCTCCGATAGACATTCGGCAATGCTAATATATGCGAAACTTTGGTGCAGTCACCCAAGTTTAAGATGTCTGCCCTGACTGATATCTGATACGGGATTCGTTCTGTTTCAGGAAGCCGAGCACATTTTGCACGCGACGGCAGTTCTGAAGTCTTCAAATCTTGCTACAGCAGTGTCGAAGAATTCACAAGTTAACAGTAAACAGTGGACATGTAAGGTCTAACCCACGGCGAAGCTCATTTCCCGTGGTGGCAGCGGTAAAGTCTCAGAAATAGTTACATTTCCTGCCCATATGCGCACCGGTTAAATTCTTGGTTAGTGGCGACGAAGAACACGGTAATCTCCAAACAAAGGCACATGCCCGTGCTTGGGTAGGCCATGTGACATCGCGGGCACCTCTGCCGCAGTCTCCTGAGAAGCTGAGCGAGGTGAGCCAGTCTCATATTCAAATCCTTTATTCCAATAAAAGTTATTTTAATCTACTGTAAATGTCTTCCTTCGGGTCATTACCATTTTTGCTCTTCTGTGAATACCGCGATGCTGATGCTTTTCACACTGTCTACAACAGTATCTATGGAACAGCTTTCAATAGGAAAAGTACGCTACCGTCTCTCTCGTTTCTGCCTAAACGATTCATTTGATTAAATTCACCACAAATTTTTTAACCACAGGTAGACAGGTCGTCGTAGCTTTCTCCATTACTTCCATAAAGTACGGTTTTGTTCGCGTACGCGTTGCAGCTACCCTGAAATCCCAGTTATTTTTTATACGGAAAAACGAACATACCCTCTGTTTTGAAATCGAGGCTGGTTCTGAGCCGCGAGCGCGCGACCAAATTGATGATGGAGCAGAGGCCGATCACCTATTTCCGCTTCTATTTGAGCAAGAAGATGAGCCTTAGTACAATCAGTATAACCTTAAGCATAGATAGCAATGGAAAAAAATAGAAAAAGTCGACTTCTAACCGAAACTACAGCAAGATGAGCTGTTTGCCATCTGCTCCACTGTCAATCTGAACGCGCGCGCGCGAGCCAGAATCAGCCTCGATTTCAGAACAGAGGGTACGAGCATTTTGTATACTAGTATAAATGAAGATTATAACAGCAAAATCTTGTGCGTTGATTGCGATGTTGATGTTCACATATTTCGTATATTTTCTTCTGTAGCGGCCACTACAAATACAGAAGATAGCCATACAGTGAAAAAGGTAGAATATTCCCAGCAAATGGCATTGGCTATCACAGAATGATAGATCTCGAAAGACGCCATTTTGGCTAGCGTAACTTTAAGCGTCAGTTTCGCCGTATCCAATGTGTATGGTGCACTGAGCGTCCTTTTCTTCACGCCTAAGTGTATCCTATGCTACATCAAGTTTACCGAACTAATTATGGTGTTTTGTGTGTATTATTAACATGTAGTCCTACATGAACGAGTAAAGACAAGCAAGAAACACGTGATGCCTGGAGCATTCGCTCGCGTAACCGAAACGCTAGCGGTTGAGCATGCCTTGAAATGCCTGGCATCAGTTGGATGCGTTAGTAACTCAAGCTTGCGTTTGTCCATCAGGGATCACAAGTTTCTCGCTTGGCTATAGTTCTAAGTAACATTTAGCAGTTAAAACACGAAAGTACGCGCATGTATAAGCGGACCAGATTATCTGGATAAATACGCAGCAGGAAAACTTTTCTTCAAATGAGTTTCTTGACTCATCATTCCATTACACAAGGAAATGCTCACAAATTAAATGAAGCGTACAACCTAGAACAGATCTGGGCTTGACACGGTTGAAAAACTACGGAAGACCAATTGTGCTCAAATTCCGGGAAATTGCTATCGCTATTATTGTATCAGAATAGCGCATCTTCTATAAGTACTGTAGCGCTTATCCGATTCGTGACCCACTTTTTAAAAATGTACAACACTGCATAGTAATGTAGTTATCTTGATCTATAGCTCCGAAAGCTGCCGCCGAAATGAGCGCGTTTAGTGCGCGGATCGCTTTAGAACCAACATGTAGGAGCCATAAGGTTACGGTGGCCAAGATGGCGCCCTTCGAGATCTATCGTTCTGTTTTGCAACCATGATTTTTGTCACACTTCAATGTACCTCAAAAGTTCGAAAAAATTTGGCACATTTTTCTTGATATTCATACTAGCTTAAAGATACCCTCACTCACCTCAAAGTGTGTCAGGTTATTTAGTGTTCGCTAGTAGTTCAAAAGTTGAAAGCATTGCTTAAAATCATTACATTTGTTCCGCTTCCTTTGCTGTCGCTGTTAGTAGCGTGGTGGGTCGCTTTGCTACCATAAGTCGGCTGCAGCAGCTGCATATTCACGCCTGGAAATCCCGAAATTTTTGGCGAACAGCCAGAGAAGTTAGCATAGTTAACGTAATAACACGTATGCCTTTAATTCTTCGCGACTTGTTCGATGCGGTGGCGCCGAACTTAAACTTCCTACAAGCGTTTATTTTAGAAATTTATGACTCGTCTTCTGAAGAAGCTCAAAAATGCACGGCAACACATGACCTGACCTTGTGTTCCCAATAGTCTGAATCTGGCGGGAGACTTCGCTTACTAGGATTACATAAGCACGCTCCATAAAGAGTGGGAGAGACGTTTGCTGAGAACTCAAGAGAGGAAGATCGATCCACTGTTTAGGTGATCAAGGAGGGAAGATGCCACTGATGTCGAGCTTCCACTTATTTTCCAGTAGATGAACCTAGGTTTTGTCTACTCTGTTGTTCCCGGATTTCTTTAAAGATTTCCGTAAAGATAAAAAATTGGAGAAGACTCGTATGCTTGATTGCCCAAATTTTTCTCGGTACATGTCCATATCGACTGACCCGATCCCACCATACTTTGACATCCACCACACAGCTTAGGTCGAAATATTTTCACGTGCACTGCTTTTGAATCTTGGCATAGTAAATATTTGGTAAAACAGTTTTGATAGAGCTTTTTAACAAGATAGAAGCACATTTTATTCGGCTAACGTTTCAGCAAGTTTGCCTTTGTCAGAGCGTCTAAGTTATGAGTGGCAACGTCCTAGAACGTCTAAGTTATGAGTGGCTGCCCACTAAAACGTCTTGTCATACCAAACACGAAAGACGAAACCGACCCAAAATTGCGAGGCTCACCTTAGACAGCAGAAATCTGGGAGGGCAGCAGACCCCCTAGTGACCGAGGGTATACCTTTTTGGAGCTTTTGTGGCGTCCCAATGACTTGATCTCATCTCAGAAGCCGCAGAAGGATTGATAGGGTGAGAAAGATAGTAACAATTATGCACTCATCTTTCATGTTCAACTTCGGATCTTTGAAGGTATACAAGATGCTTCTAACGTTTTGCGAGCGAGCGTTTCAGGCTTACGTGGTAAGATGGCGAATGCAACCTGTACAGGGCAATTCCTTTGGCTCAATCTGCGATGTGGGCCAAATGGAGTCGAAATTTTTTATCTGTTTCTACCATTCAGATGTTCCTTAACGCTGCAGCAAGAGGACACCCGGTCTCCCTTTGTTGTCACCAAATGAGTCGCAGGTGATTAGGTAGAAGACCCCTACATCATGCAACCTCCGTTCCGGAAGGAACGGTGGTTGCATGATGTAGGGGTCCATCCTGGCGTTTTGCAAAGACGATCGTAAATCCGATTACGAACCAAACGTTCTTCTATGTTTGCGGTGGTCTGTGTGGCGCCCTCTCTGCTACGGCATTAAGGAACATCTGAATGGTCTAAACAGTTCTGAAATTTCGACTCCACTCGACCCACTTCGCGGACAGAGCGCAGGAACGGCCACATACGAATTGCATTCACGATCTTACCATGCGAGCCCAAAATCTTCACGCGCAAAACTTTACAAGCGTTTAGGAAATCTGTCAAAAATTCGAAAATGAACAGGAAAGATGAGTGCGCCGTTACTACCATCGTACTTGCCCCCTCTCAATCCCTCAGGGGTTCCTGAGATGAGATCAGGTCACTGGAGCGCTATAGAAGCTCCAAAGGTCGCAGCCCTCGGTGATTAGGTCGTCAGCTGACCTCCCAGATTTTGCTGTCTAAGGTGAGCACCAGAGATTTTGTAGGGGTCTTTCGTGTTTATCAGCTGATTGACATCCATTTTGTAACATAGCAATCTCCAAAAGATTAGCCGAATAAACCTTATCATTATCTTGGTACAAGGTTCCATTAAAACTAGGTACTTTACGGAATATTTTCAATTTTTTAATCAGCAAGCAAAACTGCGCATGAAGGATCTTTAATGGACGGATAAAAACTCAACTTGTTGAAGATTCCTTCACGTTAAGTCTGTAAAGATATCCAAAGACAACCGAATTTATTCCCCCAAAAAATTGTTCTGAATGCTGAGAATTCAGATCAAGTCTGGACTTTGTTCTGACGATACAATGCGCTCTGAAGTTTTTTTACTCTACTGTAAAGAATTTTCGGTCCGATAAAATTTTGCATTTTCAATTTTGCAAGACGATTTTTGTTTGTGTGCTCCTAAAATAGATAGCCTGCTGTTTCAGTGGTATTTTGCAAAAGCTGAGAGCGAAGGCTATTATGCAAGTTTTTACTATTTTTGATCCAAGATTTTTATGAAATCGGAGGGAGCCGTAGTTCTGGCCACGACATCTCCCGTAAAGAAATTGCTATACTCAAGTAATTGAATTTTAAGGGCGAAATTTTGCATAGTGCTGCAAAGCGGTTTTCAGAATAATGCTCTATAAAGAGAAAGTCGTACGCAAAGCCCGATCTTGCTATTTTTACAAAGTTCCATGTATGTACATACCGTAATCTCTGTCGCTTTGTTCGTATACTTCCACCAACTTAATGGAATCATTTGGTATTAGCGTAGTGGAGTTTAGCGAAACGCTACTATTAGCATTCACTGGAAAATGGGTTTAAAATTTTAGTAACGTGATTTACACTTCTTATACTGTTTCAGCAAGAACTTACCGGATCTAAAGTACATCGTGACATCTAACGTTCCATTTTGAGCGAAGAAAATCAATGGCACATTACATCCTTTAGAAAGAATTAGTCGGGGCGTTTGCAATTTGCAGCAGAACCTAAGGATACGCTTCAAGCACTGTTGGTAGGATCTTAGGCTTCAGCCACCTGTCTCCAACCGGACGAGAATCGTTATTCATCTTCGCTTCCATCGCAGTATTGGAGCAGCCTTCTTCACATCTGCCCTTGATCGACTCTATTTCTATTAGCACGTGCTGATTTGGTGAAGCCTGAAGAAACTAGCAGGTAGTACTCACAATCAGAGGTAACAAAACAGAGGACTCAAGTTTAGTGCAAGGAAAGGATAATTCACGCCAATTCTACCCACTCTGATATGGTAGATGCATTGTCTCCTGTTATTTTCCTCATTGCTAATACTTATTTTCAAGACTGTCACTTTATTCGACGCCGGAATGAGTCCCCCACAATTCAGCGGAGAAGACGAGGCGATCCGTTGGCAGAAACTTCCGCCAAAGCCTGTCGGACATCTGCAAACAGTCACTTTTCTTGCGTAACAAACCGTAGAATTGAGAAGTTCCAACTTGCATATGGAGCAGTTTAATGGGTTTTGGTATCCACCGTTCAGACAAGCTCTCTCTAGCTCGAATCCTGTGCAATTTTCTAAAGCACTTCACTTTGAAATGTGCAAACAGGAAGTAGGGATAGATTCGCTCGACCTACCAAGGCAGTTATAATGCAAATTGATAATTTCAACGTCCAAAAATGAAGGACCATCTATTTGACCCATAGTTCCTTGCAAATTCTCGTCTTTAGCCACTAGTGCAGGAAGGGTGGAATTCTTCGAATATCTGGTAATTTATGCTGCTTCAAACGGGCACGAAAGATGAACTGTGTGTAAATTACTCTGTAGGTGCGTAGTGCATGACGCTACCAACATCATAGGGTAAGCCATATGTGTCCAGGAAATCAGGAGGTATCTGAAAATGCATGGTTTATGCGATGTGCTCGTGCCTATAGTCAAACGATAACAAAAATGATGTAAGAGAGTAGATACACTAGATGCTATTTGATGGATGAGTGAGCATTCATACGATTGGGATTCTCGCGCCTTGCTCGCACCTCGTTAACCAACTAGGTGCGGGGCTTTCGGGGAAACAGTAATTATCGTTGCCAAGCTGTCAGCCTACCGTACTACTCTGACAGCCACGGTCTTCGTTCATATGGCATGACCTACTAGCATCCCTCCAAGCATAACTGTGCGACCTGTTGAGTTAATGGAATACTCCATTCGGACATACGCAGAAGATCTGACTTGTTCAGAAATGAATAATACAAATATATTTCTCTCTCAATTTGACGCTCCTTAATTTTAAACGGTAAAAAGAATTTTGTGGATAAGTAAAATCAAGGATCTCAAGACGATTTTATTAGAAGAGAACAAGAGCTATCGAATGGTCTACGAGGTGTTACTCCATATTAATTCTTGAAGAGAAAATTTTCTTACCGAAAATCCGCATGAGTTTATGCACCACCTAATAATCAGACCTGGTTTGCAAATCTGCTTCATTATGTTTGTTTTATGCCAAGATCTTGGTGATACATAAATGTCGATATCGACAAATAAAATCTGCATTCTTTTCCAAAAACTAGGTTAACTGGAGCATACAGTGAGAGGATGGGTGCATGACAAAAGGAACGATAACTCGCCCGGCTGTCAGTAACCTCACCTTCGCTACACTTAAGAGAAAGTTTCTTCGAGCGTTTAAACGTCCGAACAAGACGTTTCCTGTGCAGTACATCCTATTTGGATAAGAATGTTGCACTAGCAAAAAACGAGGGAAAATATCATAATTTCAGCGACAACAAGATAACATAGTCCACTATTCACGGCCGGCTGGCACACCGCTATCGTTTCTTTTGTCCGCCACTCTGAGAGGATGCAGGCGAAGGGAGACACGGTGCACATGGAATCATTAGAACTAGCCAGAATTCACACCTAAGGTGCGAGCCAAGGTGCGAGCGAGGCGCGAAAATCCCAATCGTATGAAATCCCCCTCCCCTATTTGATTACAGTAATAAAATCAGGACGAATATAGAAAGGAGCGGATTTTTCTTGACAGTATACAACAACTTAAATGACAGAAAAACACATAAAGTTCTCTCATGTTTAAACCTCATTATTTATTATACGTATTTTTGAGTCCTGCCATGCCTTTGACGATAAAGCCTCTTTATTCGGGTTCGACACCTGCAAATGACGAGATTTCAAAAGAAATAAGGAGCTGAGTGGGACAAATATATAATCGAGTACTCATCCACTTTATGTCTCTGAAGACGATGGAAGGCAGAAACTTCGGTCCGAAGTAAAACCTTTTCATCGCTGACAACCTCACAAGACATAAATAACGCTATCAATAAAAGGAAAAAGAATGCGATTCGCTTCAATAAAGGGAGATTTTGTAACATTTTTCTTCTATGGACAAAAAAACATGTTAACGCATTTTGCTGCTGTCGAAACTGTCGGATCATTTCAGCGTGCGTAATTAATTGCTGGCCCTTATCCAATTACTAAGAATGCTTCAACTACATATTGCTGGTAAATTACTACAACGGTGAAACACTGTGCTATCGGCTGCTTCTCTGCTCAAAATTAATACAGTAAGAGCATTAACATGTTAATATAATTAATATGCTAGTGCTCTTAAGTAAAATATTTTAACGATCTTTCTACGAAAATTCCTGTAGAAAGCCATGTTAGAGCTTTAGAAAAAAAAAAGATAGGAGCCTCCAGACAATATATGCATTCTATAGTTCCTACTTAAGAAATGAGACTCGCCGATAGTAAGTGAACGCCTGGCAGTGTTGTCCACTCGATCGATTCGTGCACCACAAGTCATTTAATTATAGAAAAATTGCCCATTTTCCGTGAAGTAAAACGTGCCTTTCCCAAACTTTTCGGAGCTACTCTGCAACGCCTACAACGTGCAAACTGCCATGAATAGGCGGCAAGCAAGCCGTGCTTCAGGGTTACTGAACTAGGGATCTTCTCTGTCATATATCCTGAGCTGTCTCGAAAGCAGCAGGTTTTAACAATAAATCTCACCAGGAAACAGAAATTACAAAAAATAAGATGGACTAACTTCTGCAAAATTGAAAGCGTTTGATCTGTCAACATTATCAGGATAGAACGTCACATACTCATCCCTGTCGTAGCGCTGTTGATGGTGAAATAGTCCCAGAGCATGTGCGATTTCGTGCGTAGTTATTCCGAACTATAACAGGTGTATGTGTTCAATTTGACGAAAAAAAAAACTGGGAAGAGAAGTTTGCGAAGGACTATAGGAAAGCGACATTCAAAATTTTGTATGCGAAGGATTTCGGCGAAAATTCTCCTCTAATACTTTACCTAAAATGGCTACTCCACGCTGATGATGACTGCTAAAATCATGCTCACTCTGCAGCATGACGTCATTCTAATGAGGCAATTATGGCAAAGGTTGATATCTCAAAAGACCCCTCCAGAGAAATCCTTATCGATTTGTTCAAGTTGCTCGAGCGCATAAATTGAAATGTCTGCAGTAGTTTTGCAGAAGCAATTGCATTAACTCCATTAATACTGTAAGATATAAGCCAGCATACGTCATAACAATGTGGTCCTATGTAGACTGGTTGCTTCGGCTGTGAAGTATCCCTTCCTACTGTTGATGAGCACATGTCTTCAGACCCTTAAATATTATAGTCTAATACTCACAGAGCAAATGAATCAAAGGATCCCCAATGCTCTTTTGCCCCTAAGTCATGGAACGGTCTGATATTCATATTGCCTTATCTTGTCTTTAAAAATGAAACGAAGCCAGGCCACCTCCTCCTCTATTTTAGCTTTCCAAAAATTCACTTGACTGACTTGATTCCTACCGAAATATCCACATTTCAGGAGTATTCCGAATAATTACTGTTATTTATTGGTCACATACATATGCGCATCTTCGTCTTCTTTCGTCTTCCCGAGCTTCTGCCTTTACCATTCACAGGCACCAAAGCACTTTAGTTGGAAGTTGTCCTGCATGTAAATGAAAACTGTCCATTTAACTTGTCCCAGGAAAGAGTGGAAAGTGGCGCTCTAACCAGATCGGTCTTTCGGAATAGAGTATATTAACTTCGAGAGAAGAGGGCAGCCACTACAAAACTACGAAAAAACTTATTGGGTGTAAACGTTGCCACTAAAACGCTTGTAAAACCATCGCAGCCGCAATATAAGATTTTCTAGAATTCAAGCCATATACAGGACTTTTATAGTTACACCGCTTCAGGGAATCGCATGCGATCTTCGTCGAATGAGAAGAACGTAAAAGTGTTCTATAGCAGCCAGTTCTTCGCTTGTTTGACAGTAAAGCGTTTTCTATTTCCATCAGTTCTAACTAAATTAAGATTTACAGAAGTATACCTGTATAAAAGAGGTACTGAGTTTCATTAGTCCTTGGACGAAATGTGACACATGTGTTGTTCTGCCAAAAATCCATCGCACTCTTCAGACTCCTAATCGCCTCTTGTGCTGAAATTTCTTGAGAAGTCTTCGAGCGTGAGAAGCAAATAGACTAATGAACAAGATCTCAAAATTAGAGTACTCACGTAAATCGCTATCAAATTCGTAAGGTACTCCTGTTTGCCAAATGGTTCCTGGGTAGAAAATATCACGGTAAGCCCATCTTGTGACTCGACGATGCGTCTGTTTCACATCCATACGGTTTACTATTCTTCGCAGCCGCTCCTCAGTCATAACAATGTCACCATCAAAGAGAACTTTCCTGCAAGGGAATCACTTAGTTGGAGATAGAAGAATAATGACGTAAATCCACTTGCGAGTATTTCCAGTTGAGCTTCATAAAATTCCTCTTACTCTGAGCACAATGTGTTTCTGCGGTGATGAGCTGGAGTAGTATCATAAACAACAAGATTCTTTAATGTATGCTATCTAAGTACTCACAAGATTTTGCCTTCTTCCTTTATATTTGGTGATTACCAACTGCGAAAGCCGTTCAAGATATCGTCGATTACCCCGAAAAGTGCTCAAGAATGGTCCTGAATACTTTGCATGAATGATCTAGAAAACCATCTACATTTCTTGGAAATCCTTGTTAAGTCATTTAAGATAGTTTTTTTTCTTTTCCTTGGTCCTAAAGCCATCAACCGCCTTTAGAACGCTTTCTGATTTCTCGGTGAATTCTGGAAAAGGAGCTCAAAAATAAATTACTAGTTTTGTATTTCAGCGATGTTAGATTTCCATGTCCGCGTAATTACTAAGACTAAACTATGTAAAAAATTTCTTTCTGCCGCATTTTTTTTTTCAACCGGAAGCACTTAAATACCTTGATTATCGTTAATAAGCGTGACTTACAATCAAATCGCCTACAATTTCTGCAAAAGGATGAAAAAGCCGTGCGAGACGCTGTTAGACGGAAAAACGTCGGAAACCGCCCTTAGCCTACAACTTGAGCAGAAATGAATATCTCACAAAGTTAAAGAAAGATTCTGATATATTATAGCGCTAGATTTGCAAAGTGCCAAAAATTGAGTTGCAGCCACTTTTCCTTCTACTTTCAATAGGAGAATAATTGCCTATGAATGGTAGCAAAGGATTTTAGTTGAAAAATTAGCGCTCTTCACGATGTGAAAGGAAATAATTGAGAAGGTTTTGTTGTGGGAGAGTTTTGATGAGAGCTCAGAATGCGGGCTACATAAAGTTATTAGAAGATACAAAATACTATGTTCAGCTAAGGAAAGAAATGCTCGAAATGAAGTGTTTAGGAAGGACAATCACCATCGTTCAGCGGAAACCCCTAGTTCGCTTCTGTTTATGGAGGGCTACTCCTTTCAATTTTGCTATATAGACGGTTCGACTTTATGTTGTGAGAACCCTCTTCTTTTGACCTACCTCTTGATCATTTTTCGTTTTCTTGACATAGAGGTGGATAATGTGTTTTCTTCATTAGTTTATGAGATTGTTTAAAAAAGAAACTTTCATTTTAGAAATAGCACCTATACTTCTGCGCCACGGGGATGGAGACCTGTTGAAGTGGTATAGAAAGACCTTCTAGATAGGCTCCATGTCCTCTCTTCTCTGAACCTCGGCATTTAAGAATACTGAATGTATTGTTCTTCTGTTTGCCAAACGAGGTTTTTAGGTGGAACTTTTATTCGTGGCCTAACGTTTCGACTTTACGTCGTCTTCAGAGGCCTAAAGTGGTACGAGTTTAAGATTAAATGCTCATCCCACCAAGCTCCATCTCCTCTCAGCCAAAGAGGAGATGGAGCTTGGTGGGATGAGCATTTAATCTTAAACTCGTACCACTTTAGGCCTCTGAAGACGACGTAAAGTCGAAACGTTAGGCCACAAATAAAAGTTCCACCTAAAAACCTCGTTTGGCAAACAGAAGAACAATACATTCAGTCTTCTAGATAGGATTCGCAAATTTTCATTGTTGTTACGTTCTTCCGGCAGGGTCATTGATAGAGACGAGTTCTGCAATTCCTCCAACGTGCTATTCGCGAAATCCCAATACCTCAAACACGTATAGAATCCGTTGACTGAAGGAAGCTCACACGGTGCTTGTATGAACACTGCACCATTTCGAAACCACACTCACACATAAAGACATTGTATTGTAAAATGAAGATAGTATTCTCACATAAGTTCGCTCTCTTAGAACGGATCCACAGGCTGCTGTGTCATGGCGCGACAGATACATCGTCCACTCAACCGCTTAGTAGGAGTTACGTTAGGCCACCCAGCAACAATGAAATCTAACCTTTTCAAACATATTACTTTGCTCGATGTGTGACAATGGGAAATTTACCATCTGCCTCATTCACGCTGACCTCTGTCTACGTCAGCGCCTCACAAGCCGGCTGCTGAAGCAGCGCAGAGCGACGGCGGTTTCTGCTCTTATTCTTCTCTCGATTGGCTGGATTTCTTGAACCTTCGCCAGGTCACGCCTTTCCAACACCTCAGACGTAGCTGACTTGTCAGCGCTCAAGATTCCACACTGTGGGCAGAGGTCAGCTCGAGAGACAGACGGTATTTCTTCGCCCATCAGAAAAAATATCTGCAGAGAAGTTTTTAAACGGTTGGTTATCTACTAGTACGTGTTTCAGGACTGGTCGAAAACTGAAGACATGCTCTTTGCCAGAATGTTGTCTATGTTGCTAGAATGTAATTCTTAGAATTTCACGGGCTTGAAGATTAGTAAAACATGACTACTGACCATCTAGCAAGGATTCAAGAGGTCAGATTATGACCTTTCCCGAAGGTGCGAGATTAGCCATCAGCCTAGAGAGATAGCCCCTTTCGTTCTGCACTTTGTTAGCGTGTTTCGCGCCAGGTAATCGGTCACACACACTCAAACAAAGAAAAAAACAGTAATCTGAAACGTTTCGCAACAATGCGTAGGTGGAAAGGCTGTTATTCCAAAAAAAAAACGACGATGTTCCGGACCTACACTTGCACAGCTCGAATATGAAGCAAGTAGCAGTAGTAGTGCAGAAAAGAAGAACTCCATCCCGTTGTACGTGTTCTATGGAAGGAAATACAAGGTACTCTGTATTTTAACTTGTATTATGTTCCGTGTTCACCGAGGTTTTTGCATACGATACATAATTTTTATACGAATTTATGCTAAGCACTTGTTTGTCTGGAAATTTGTCTACATTGATGCTGCTATGTGTTAGGGTTCAGCTGCGATCTTTTTGTTCGACATACATTTTTAAAAAGAGTTCATCAAGGGCATACCATAGGAATATCAGAACAATAGTAATATCTTATAGACCGGCAGTGTTCAGCATAAGTTGCTTACGATTTGTACAGACACGGGTTTCTAAGCATCAGCTTTGTAACACATAAACACTAGAGCAGTTTTAGGCAACGTTTCAAAATTGCATAAGGCGTGCTGCTTCAGCTATATACAGAGAAGTCTTCGTAGCTCTCTCCATCGCTTCCATATTCACCGACATAACCAGAGTCATCGTTGGCAGTCTGAATTACATTAACCTGCAGAATTGGTGTACGGCAACTGTAGCCTCCTAAATTGCAAGTACACGGAGTCAAAATGTACCAAACAGAGACGATCAATGTAGTACAGAGCCAAAAAGAGATATAGTTGTATCTCGTGATATGTGACTAAT
>KN549681.1:0-12600 GCA_000797555.1 Oesophagostomum dentatum | reverse complement strand
ACCGATTTTCTATGCAATTTTAAATGCAACCACTGCAGTTGCGGAAGTTTCATTTGCACCAACCTAATAGAGCGAGAACTATAGATGTGGAGCCTTTGGCATAGATGTCCAAATAGTCGTTTCTTCGCAGGGTATTGCGCAGAAACTCGCTTCAGAAAAATTTCGCTGCGTTCATCGCAGTGTTTTACATGACCCCTCTCTGCCGCATAGGAAACTAGTTCGACACTTGCAGACTTTCAAAGTTATTAACCCTTTGAGTCCCGAGCCGTGCGAAAGCCCGACGGGAGCAGCTTACAGTTCACTTTAATAGTCTAGGTCACGACAATTATAAGTGTCGTGGCCGATTTCTCAGTTAAGGTTCTCTCTGTTTTTTTAAAAATATTTGTAGTTTAGTACAGAAGGCAATTTTGAGGGCAAAAACTTGGGTGTAAAATCCGCAAAGCGAAAATATAACCGAAGTTGAGACTGCCTAAGCTTTAGCCCGATGTTATGCTAAATTTTTTACATGAGAGGTGAACTGTAGGTTATATACAAAAATTCGCAAAATACCATGCATAATTAGAAGGATGTGAGCTCCAGTTGAAATTTCGACCAAATTTTTTGGAATGTCTGAGATAAGTATCCGATTCAGTCTGGCTACGGTGTTACTCGCCATCGTCGCTAGAACATAAATCCCGCGTTCTGGCTGTGATCACGACTTTTCACCTTCAAAAGTTTCGACATGTGCATTGCTACCAATCGTGATTTCGACAGGATTCAACAAAAACTATTATATTGCTAAAATACTGCTTAGAATGTAGTTATTGACAGTATACGTCCGACAGCTACAGGCTTCGGTATCTTGATATATTTTAAAAAGTCGACAAAAAGGCAAAAAATCAAAATTTTGGCAGCTTATATTTCCCCCGTTTTGCAACGTTTTGAACTGTTCAAACTCAATTCACATAGAACTCCTAGAGGGCTATCGATATTGCATAAAAGGTTCAGTGTATCATTTGCCACAAGAAAGAAAAAAGTACTGGTACATATATGTACCAGTACTTTTTTCTTTCTTGTGGCAAATGATACACTGAACCTTTTATGCAATATCGATAGAATAAAATTTTCACATAGGCTCGAAACTATTTGCCATGCTAATACATAGAACGAGCTAAGACGCAGTTAGAAAGTGAGTAACTGAGAAAGGGAGGATGAAATTTTCTACAAGTTCCCAGACTCCAAAGAAATGCGATATTGCGTTGCTATATTATTGGTAATAAAAGTAGAATATTTTGACGGCTTTTAATAATTTTTGAGAAAGCTTTCCAAAACACTGAACAACCGTCAATAGTTACAACAACAAGACACAAAGCGCCCCCCGAGTTTTTCGGGGGAGGAGGTTAACCGACAATGTAGACCGCTAGAAATCAGAAAGCTTCCAAATTATCTGATAAGGGCTCTCGGTTGCACATCGATTTTTTGTCGTTCAGCAGCTGAGCTGCTCACCATTCCCTCCTGGCTGTTCTAGTTTTGTCCCAACAACATGATGAATTTTAGCCTTCGTAAACAAACTGCTGGTCTAGCGCCCGCAGAGTAAACTGTCTCGTAGGTGGATCGTCTTCGATTCTGTGTAGATTTCCGAATCCGATTCATGCGCGATTTGTTTGCACATTTCAACCCATCGAGCTGAATCTCTGCAATGATTCGGCATCGATCTGCATTTTCTTGAGTCATCTCTGCAACGCTACTGCAGCTTGCATTTCTTCTTGTGAGATTCTCTGCAACGTAGTTGTTGTAAAGCAGTAATGCCTGCAGTAGTCGTAATTTATCTAGTCGTAAAGTAGTACGGGAAGTTATGAGAATCGTTTTTTAAGCTAATGTGTACTTCTCGAAAATAGCAACAAGGTTCCCTCAGCAAAAATGTCGGTAGTAAGGTTGCCTCTTTCTGTTATTATACTTCACCTACCAGCGCTTCGACAGGATCTGATATTGGGGTTCTGCTGCTCTTAGTGGACCATTGCGGTTGGTTAGATTTCGGCCATATGATAGAGTTCCTTACAGTTCTGCGGCTTTTATGGCAGCCAATTTGTTTGACAAATAATTTCTCTTCGAATGGTGCATTGTCAGCCACTTTTTTTATGCTCAGAGACCATTCATTATCTGAAGAAATTTTTCCATACAGTACGAGGCCACCTTTTTTCGCTAATATTATGACACTAGACCGACAGAGACGTTAAAATGCTTCTTTTTTCAAAATTCATAGGCTTTAATTCCCAAATGAAATTTGATCTTCGCTGGAAAATCTAAGCAATGACAGATCTGCACTAAAGATGTAAAATTTTTGCTGAAAGTGGATAAATTTTGCGTTTTGGTGTTGCACCAATATTTTATCAGAGCACAGATGTTCACGTAATACAAATCTAGGCCCGAATGGCAGAGATTTCTTCTACAGTTTCTCGATTTGGGGGCGGCGAAGCCACACTTCGACTGTTACTTCAAATACGGGGGTTTTAGCAGTCAAACTTCTCCAGCTTATGGGAAAGATACTTGGTAGAAGAATTGAAGGGAGCTGCCCAGGTGTTATTTATCGTAAAATCAGTCTGACAATGTCTTGCAATAAAATGCTCGCAATTTCGGGACAATGTGATAATGCAGTGTTAGACAGAGATTACGACAGTATCAATTAAAGCCTATTATTAACTGCCATTATTTAAAGACGATGAAACAGCTTGCCATGCAATGTGATTGCTGAGGTTTTTTCTACTATTTTCAGCTGCGGCTGAATCGTTTTTCCTTGTTTCACATTTCCGATATGCATTTTTTTCTCGTTTTATAGCATATTGAGGTTTTCTTTTCTATGGGTCGCTTTCATTTTTTCGTCTAATTTGTTGGTTTTTCTTAAACGCATGGTTGGTTGAGCGATAAGGGCGCGATCTGAAAATTTTCTACCTTCTATTGTCTTTCGTTTTTGACAGGTAAATTGTTGCTGCGAGGAAAGAAAATGTTCATATCGAAACTTTAGAGAGATTTAAATTGGGCCTTTTTGGGACGAATGCACGCCTTATATAGAGAAAATTTTTTCTTATTTATGAAACACGTCCTCATCCGTCCAATAAATGTTTTCTAACTGCCCTTTTCAGTGAAAATGCTCTGAAAATTGTTTCTCTAGAGCATCGCGCGCTATTCGAACCCCCTCTTGCTATAACCATTCTCAAGCTGGGAAGTGGGTGCGCGTTATACCAGTCATGCGAAGTCAGATGCATAATTTATACTCCCCTCCTTCGATTTCAAAATTTTGGCATAGTACGTTTGAGAATTACTAGTTCGTTGTGTAAATTCCCTTACCTTTTAACGCAAAACAGCCCTTACTATATAGCAAATTGGAAGTTCCTAATCTCTTAGATGGTCATATTGGCGCCCGAAACATCAATATAATAATTAAATCACTTTAAGTGGCAATTTTCCAACAGTTCAGATTTCAAACGGCTTTATGTGATTATTCAGGATTTTATATACTCTCATAGTGTTTTTGCTGCAATTGTTTATTTTATGGCTGTTTCTTTGAACTATGAAGCATTTGTCCGCCCACGCTGCTCACTCATCTTATCACCTCTTGGCAAATATTGTCGAAGAATCGTAGACACTCATCTGTTGCTCTTACTATCGAAATTCCTCGAACTCATGCGGCCAACCCAGCAAGTGTCGTCCGCTCCCCGGCTGACTCACCTTAGCAGCTGACGAGAATTTCCCACTCTGTGTCCTCCTTTCGCGAGGTCACGCTAGTCCGTCGTTTTGAAGTTGTTTTTTTTGGCATAGGTATAGTCAAGTGCATGGCTTCTGCCGGTACTGAGATATTGACTCTTGTAAACATCGCATGTCAGAGGAGCATTCTTCTCTGATTGTGAGTCAGTATTACGAGCTCGCTTTGATTGAACGCGTTTCTCCACTAGCTCTGAGTTTTTCTTCGGGTAATTGTCGGAGAACTTCCTTCTCTTTCAGTTCCCCTCCCCTTCTCACTTATTTTCGTCATTACGCACGTGAAGGTTCTTGAGGTTCTTGGTAACGACTGCGGCCGTCGACTTTGTTGAAAATGGAGGAAAAGAAGAGTGTTGCGGAGGGTGAGTTCGAAAAATTTTGCAGTAATCTTCTGTCGCATTTTTGTCGTTGTGATCTATAGTCTCTTTCGCAGGCAGTAAAATTTCACAGATAGAGGATAACGATTTCTTGGAACTTTTCCACACATCGTTCTTTCTTCCATTTAGTCTTTAATCGTTACAATTTCCAGTTATAAGTCATTTTTTTGATGACCGCAATCTTCTCAAGCGTTCGAAGCCGTCACATTACTGATAACGTTCATTATCCTTTGTACTACTTTACGGTGATTATTAGCGTGACTTCTTTTCACTTAGTAAATTAGGAACGCGATGCAATAATTTCGATCATCACTGTAGTTTCCTAAGGAAAAATGAATGGACGAATTTGTTTACCGACAAGTGAGGTGGTAACGATAACAACGGCACCGTGAACAACACTCGAAAACATTCTTCGCGTAAAGCTTAGGTCCGCAATTGTGAATTAAGCAGCGTCTTCTTTAATGTATCAAACAAAATCTAACATTGTTCAAAATCTAACCTTCTTTACCTGTAGTAAATGAAAGGGTACTTGGTACAACGCATTTCTACTATTTCTATTTTTCCCTTTCTAAAAAGTTCTAAAACTACGCGAAGCTGGAGTTTGCTTTTTATAGCAGCCTCAACACACTTAAAGCATAGCCAGGTGAAATTCGTTCGATTTAGGCTGGAAGCCTGGGAGACTGTTCAGTACGTTCAAAGGCCATTAATGATGCTAGCTGTAAATTCTGGAACGAATCGTGGAGTGAATGTCACACAAAGTCGCACATACCTTAAAGTGCTTGCGGAGCTCTACTCAGAATTTTATTTCTACTCCAGTTCCACGGAGAAGAGTGAAAAGTCCCGCTCCTTCAGAGACCTAGGTACCTATAAGTGTTTGAGTAAAGGGTGGTAGGGTGGTAATGACGCTTTGGGGAAGGAGTTTACCATAAGGAACGACACTTGTGCGATGTTCTTTTCTTTATCTGCATTTAAATTTCTCCATTTGCAGAAGCACTGTAAAGTGCACTTGACCTCAAAATTCGATTTGTTTTTAACAGTAGCTCCCTTCCTATTGAATATACCAAGATTCGAGACAGAGCTGACGGAAAGTCTATGCATGAATCTAAAATTCGGGTTTGCTGATTTTACTAATGAGACCCATACTTTGATCTAATTTTCGATTTTGATCATGTAGCAGTTCAGCGGCTAGTAAGGCAGTGAGATTGCAAGTTTCTTCATCAGGTCGCCATGCAGCATGATTCTGCTCCTCTACCAAGGCAAGCTTTTTGTGGATTTTTGGAATGTTTCTTTGCGCTCTCGGAATGTTTGGTCTTGAGGCGTTCGCTCGGTTTTCAGAGTTCATAGGCAGCATGAAATGGGAGATAACCGAAAGACTGGTTTAAAAATATGAAGTTCCATTTCGTTTTAAAGACATGAAGCTCCATTTTGTTGAGAACGACTACGCAAGCCCTTCTTTCAAAATAGCACGAAGTATGCTTTTTTTCGACCAAACACCTGGTCAGAATGCCTCTTGCATCGTCACTGAAATCCAAAAAAACGAGTAAAAATTCGCAGCAACTATGACGCACTAGCATTTCAAATGACATCTTGCCACAAAACGTGGACAAGTTACACCATCATAAACATGCAATATATCTTTTATACAAACTACTAACCTGGCCAAAACACCTCTACCCACTATACCTGTAGTCAGCATGGGCAAGACCTGCATATATCCTTTCTTTGTAAAAAAAATGAAGCTTAAAAAATCTATACACTAAATGAATCAAGAATTTCAAGCTCGTACAACTCATTCGGAAACAAGAAGCTGCGACTGCTCCTTAGTCTGAACTAATATAATTACATATTCAGTTAAGCTAAAACTGCTTTACTATCAAAAAGAAGAAGATAAACTATATAAGCCGGCGTAGTAAAGACTGTGAGAGTGAGGCGTTTAAGTTTCGCAGAAGTTAAGATACATTTAGAATGATAACAATGGAAAATGACGGCTATTTATAGCATTATAGGGTCGCATATTTTGCATATTTTTGTAAAGTTGTGTTTATGGATAGTTTTGTCAAACGTTACTTTCCTGAAACTTCTCAGAGCAATCCATCAGCAGCTCTTTTGCAACTTGCGTAATCTGCAGCTTCTAAAAAGCGAACAGCCGCAGCGAGTTTTTGCGCGAACCAGGAGGACATGTTGGAGCTTCCTTTCAGCCTGCAAGTTAGCTAAGAAGACTTCCAACGTACATGACGTCGTAGTTTTGCCACCATGTCACTTTTTTCAGTGACACAGCACCTGCGCGAGATCGAAGATTACAATCTTGCCTTTCGGCTTCAGGAAGAAGAATATATGAGGTGAGTTTTGAAGGGAGATTTTCTGAGGAGCTAGATTATGCCTAATAAAGGTGAACATATTATGTCTACCAATAAAATGAAATGCATAATAGATACACAGGTGCACCTGGTAGTCGAAATTTCTTTTTAAAATTCTCTTCTGCACACTGGATACAGAACCCATTTTGTTAGACTACAGAACTCCCTTCTACAGTTGCTTCTGCACCATCTGAGATTTTTGTTTTCGAGACTGTAGCCTAGAATGTTACACTTTTCAGAAATTCTTTCGATTCTTGTTTCTTCATTCCTAAAATGGCCAGTTTGTTGCCTCCCTTGTATTATGTTTCCCAAAATGTAAGAGTCTGATGTTAGATGCATCAGCTTGCCTCAGCCTAAAGCCAAAACTGTAGAAGAAGCCAGAAATTGTTTTAGACGTAAAACCGTCGAAATTATTGCCAAACAGGCAGAAAATCGCCGAACATGCTGTATGTAATACCTTGAGAAAATATTCGCTGAAGCGAACTGAAGTGATCGTCGAGGGCGAAGTCATGATCAATGTTGGGAAAAGGCTTCTAAAAAATAGGGACAGCGAGGCAACAAGTTATGTAGCTTCGACTTAGAGGCGGCGTATGCGGAATACCACGATGGTGGGCTTTTGGAAGAGCACGACAGAGGATCTTCCGCTAAACATTGGTTTCAAAGTCCGAAACTCCGGTAGCTGCTCTAAGCCGAGAAGAACATTGATTATACGCCAACGGGATTTGTATTCACATGACGGTATGTAAGGCCACATTGTCAGTTTTCGAGCTGAAGATGAATATCATCCGATTTGGTTGGCCCGCAGCTGCACCGCAGACAAAACAGGCAAAGTTGTAAGACCCATTTTGTTTGATTTGCCCATTTCTCTGCAACTGTACACCGACCCATGGTTATGTGGATTCAAGGCCGTTTCCATATTGTTGAGTGTTTTTCTCGGCTTTGTGCACATGCTGCAGGTTCCAGTTTTGAAATTCCTCTCAGTCTGGAAGTCACGCAAAAATTCGAACAGTTTTGTTTCCCACGGTCTCTGCCTTTAAATAATCTACTCAATGCCGATTTTAACCCAAGAAAGACCGGAAGCATCTCCTTTGTTATTACTTAATTTTTTCCAAGAAAACAGCTGCTGCTTTAGGACAGGGGCGCACACCTCTCAAAAACTCTGCTTTCTTCCACAGGCAAATACGTCAGTTCATCCCTAGCAGGAAGACCCAAAGTTTCCGCTACGATGTTGCTTGAGTCAAACTGCGTTTGATTGTTAGAGCTTGACGAAAGTTTCAGTCATCATATATGTGTATAACGAGAGGCATTAGGAGTTCTATATCCTAGAACACATTATCTTGTTGTACGAGAGAATATCAGTAAGGCTCTGAGGTGATAAAAGTAGCTCGTGAACTTAAAAGACCAGTATAAATGAGAGAATTCAACTCAATGCCGTTCACGAGAGTAGTTGAAATTCCACCAAATATGGGGCACTACTCCAAAATCAGAAGTACCATTCTTTAAACTTTGTAACTTTTCAAAGTAAATTACAGGAACTTTATCTGGGTGAGGAACTATTCAGGATCCTTTTCACCGAAATCCTACCTATTTTGTTTGCCGGAAGGTACTAAGTTCTACTACTATAGCACACTGTGACACCTTTACTGTAAGCGTACAGATGCAGTCTAAATTCCAAAATCCTCCTAAAATCTGCATACTGGCGTTGCTCCAAGTGTGATTCGAAAGCATCGTATCCGCTATTGTGTTTGAGAACTTTGTTGTCGGGGTTTGATAAAGAGGTGCTCTTCACACCGGCGTTTGTCTCTTTATGTTCACTTTGCAGTAGGAAACGCACCAAGTTTTTCGATGAAGTTTTGTTGAGGTTCCTTTTTTTCTGAGAATTAATGTTGCAGGCAGTTAGGAGGGAATAGAATGGGAATTACATTTCAGCGTTTTGAGTGCTGCGGTTATGGTGGAAGACAGCCTGAGATTTACGATCGTCTACTGATTCATCTTATTTTGTTATTTTAAAGGCAGTATTCAGGCTCAGAGTGCATTTTGAGTTCTGGATGAGTCAGATATGTAGTGGGCTACGGTTCAAAAGCCTCCACTCAACTATCGTTGTTCGCTCTAGCTGAAGCACTACAAAAAATATTCCTTGATCGTAGGACTCTTCTATATTCTCCAAATGAAGGGTGGCATAGCCCTTCTGCTCCATTGTTTAATGAAATAGATAATTTGTCCGCGAAATCATTCAGATGCTGGTCTCTTCTGGAGCGAGTTTCTTCGTAAGGAATAATATTTGAGGGGACATTTTTGAAACCTAGTTCACTTACATGTCTATAGTTCAGAATCTATCAGGTGCTAAAAAATGCGCCTTGAGAGGGATTCTGCCTTTAGTCAGTACAGAATTCCGGTCTACTAGCACAGTTGTAGCCGAAGCAAACCAGGAAATTGCTGATTACTCTGCAATGTTTGTTGAAGATGTCGAAATGAAAATAAATTTTCTCTCTTACATTGCAATTTTTCATCACTTATGTATTAGCCTGCAGACATCCAGTTTAGCCACTACAATCGTAATCGAGAGGGACGTCGGCTGGTTGGCAACGACACAAGGCAGTCCATGCTAGAGCAGGCCAACGAAGCTGAGGCTGCCAGACGCAAAAGAATGGAGGAGCTGAGAAAAATGTACGTCTAGACAGCACATTTTTTCAGGTCCTTGAAGATGTTTTTCCTGTTCTTAAAGGTCATCTTTCAGAACAGAAACAGATGAAGAGATAGCCTTACGTCTACAGAAGCAGTTTGAAGAAGAGGAACGACAACGACTGGCTGAGCTAGCTCGTAGAGATGCAGAACTTGCTCAGCGCTTAGCTCAACTTGATGATCTAACGCCTTCGTCCAGGTATGTAGTTAACTTATGCTTTATGAAAATCTTCGTTTCATTTACGCAACTCATTCTCACTTCACTCCCCATCCATCTTGTTCATATTCCAGTCACAATAACAGTTCGACTCGCTTAATATGTATAAATGGTGCCTCCAATTTGCTTTGCTGGATCTTGAATGGTAACATTAAAGAATTGCGGATATACTAGGATTTACCAAATTGTAGCCTCTGTTTGGTTGAATTTCACCGGAGTTCTTTGAAGGTTGATTAGTGCGATTTGTATTTCACAGTCAAGGCGGATTCCTAAGCACGCAGGCACGATGGTGCGCTTGGTCAAGTTAATGTTGAAGCAACGACCGTTCTGCTGATTTTGCTTTCTTCTGGCCTTGAAATTCCTTGTACTTTTAAAGGCAGCACTCACGATTAAAAAAAACGTATTCAAGTTTTGTTCTAGAGCAAGAATGAGCCTTGAAGGTAATAAAAAACATGGAAAATCAAGCCAAAAAACGAGATAAAGGAAGTTCTGTGTTTTTCCGAGCAGTTTTTTCGTTAGTCTGACGAAACCCGGGGCACACGAACGTTGCCCAAAATCGATGGCGATCAGATGAGTGACGATTATGTGATAGTTCCCCGGAATCCTGATTACCTCGTGAGAATTCTGTATAACGAAAAGTGTTTTCTACTTATTCTCAATCAGTTCTTTTAGATTACAGCTAAAAATTTTGTGGTGCATACCAGAAGACCTCCTCTGGAGTTTCTTGACCTAAGAATTTCTGATATAATCCGAAGAGAAGGATCGGCTGACAGAGGGCGGGGTTCAGCTGGGTCGGCGTCGGGTCGGCCGCTTTGAAGAAGAATCACAGGAGTTGTGGTAACCTGTACCCAATATACGTTTGGGCTTTTGCAGCATTCGGTGGAAGCCATACAATAACGCAAATTCCAGCAGAAAAGTTTCGTCCTTGAGTGCTGCCTTTAAACCTGGAGATAAAAAAAGAACACTGAAGGGAAACATCGCAAAGTCGTCTGCTCTCCAGAAAAGGAACGGAATCAGCTGATCGGCCTCAGCTCAATCATTAACTTATGCGGGTGATGCAGGATTCAGATTCCACCATGGCTGATTTTTCTAAAGTTTTGTTCTACCTCTTTTTGAAAAGTATTCAAAGGCGGTTGGCGAAAAATTTCAAGACGCCTACTGCGTCTCTTTAAACTTGTTGTATTCGGCAGTCTTTCTGAAAGAGCTGAAAATTGGGGAACCAGTAGAAAATGAGTAAATCTTTAATTTCTGAGCTAACTCTCTTTCAGGTGAAGGCATGAGATCGAACGCTTATTATGCTGAAATTCTCAAGCTTGTAATTATCTGAATGAATCAAACTCCTTCAATAAAATTAATCAATTTTCCAAAAAAAGGTTATTAGAAAGAATCGTTTCTATTTCAGTACAACATTGCCCAGTCAACTCCATTTGGTCCCTGAAGTCCTAGCAACGGCCACTCCATTAATTGATTTCTCAGATGAGGTTAGCCGATTTACAGCTGAAACAATATATTTTTCAGCCTGACATAGGCGTTTTTAGGTTCTGACGAATACTGCGTCAACACAACCAGAAGACCTGCAGCCGCGTCCGATAGCGAACGTTCCCGAACCGCCAACAGGACCTGCGCTGCTTGTTTCATCAGCTACGATCCCCACCGTTTCACATCCAGATCCTCCGATCACCCTCCATCCCACTAACCCGTTTCTACAAGACCTATCACCACAGCAGTCTTCTTCACAAACAGAGTACTAGTTAGTTCGGCAGCTCTTCACTCACAAATGTCAAAATTTTTGTTTTAGAACTTCGTCCTTTTCCAGCTCGGAGTTCGGCCTTCCACCTCCATCAGACCTTGCTCTGGGAAAACACAGATGAGAGTTACTTCAACCAAGAAGGAGAGCGCCCAAGACCCAGCAACCCGAAAAAGCGTATCTCATGTGCTAATGATGGAAATATTGGTGAAATTTGCAGGTTTACATAATAAAAATAAAACTTTATATTCTCAACAAAACGAGATCAATCGGCAAAGTACTAATGACATATCAACTAAACGAGGCAACACACAAACAAGGAAGAACCAAACCCGAAAATTCTGAATATGTACAGCAGGATAATTAGAACTACTTATGTACAAAATAAAAAAGTGAAGAAGACCCTCAGATAAATACGATGAAGAAGCAGATGCCTAAAAGGGCACCAAAACTGTTGGAAACTGAGCTGCGCTTGGCGCATTTCCGTATAGGGTACGTATATTGTGGCATCACTTACTACTTTTAGCTAAAACCCATTGAGAGGTAACGACGGATATCACAGAGTAACCGCGTACTCAACCATTAACTTGGGAACAAATACAATAATAAATCACAGGTAGGCTATGTAATGACCTAGATGAAAGCATAATCAGCTTGGGACAAATTGCACAGTTAACCAAATACGATTTTCATAATGGACTAGGTGAAATGAGATTAAAAAACAAGCATAGGCATAAAACATTCTTCGAGAAGTTTCAGTGGCAAGATAAGCAGCAGCAACCACGACGATTAATAAAAACGAAAGAACAGCGTTTTTTTTAATTAGTAATTCACCTCGAATTCCAGCTCAACTAATTTAAATGACCACTCGATCTGAGAATGAAGATCCACAGAACAAAGTACGTTGCGTATTTTCTTTTGAAAGAAACGTTTTACTCAGAGATTTGCTATAACAAAAAGATGAGCTAACCCAAGAAACACTACGCAGTTTACCTCCGAGAACCTAGATGCTACTAAGTGATACAGATGAGGGTAATGTAAGATTGCACAACAGTTTGCTTAGCTGTAGTAATGCCCTTAAAAACTGCAGATAATTCTGAAAAAAAATTAAAGCAATCCAAAGTCCTCAATGCGACAGTACGATTTTAGTGCCTTTCCACAACCTGATCACGTAATACCGATCGCAGCAGTAACATCAGCATTATCGATGGTGGTCGAAAACGCAAATAAACTAAAGGAAGTGGAAAATTGGCTATAAAGACGATCTGTATGTTAAGCGCAGCTTTAAACGTGAGAAAGTAGTTGACGCCTAGGTTTGTCAACAGAAGCAAAGTTGATACCCCATATCATTTAGAGTCACAATGTAGCTCCACTAAATCTGTCATTTTCAAGAGCAATTAAAACCATTTCCTTAAACATGCATAGCAGTAATAATGGTATTCCCCATAAGCGGCATGCAGCGCTTTTTGCGAGTTAACTTATGCT
>KN549677.1:61243-73531 GCA_000797555.1 Oesophagostomum dentatum | reverse complement strand
AATGAATCTCGAAAAAATTCGAAATTTTATTTTTTCGAATGAACGAATGTTCGAATCAGAAATTATTCGAACTTCTATTCGAATTTACACAAAAGCATCGTTTTTCGAATGAAAATATTCGAATATTCGAAAAAAAATCATCGTTCAAATAAGGTACTTGTTGTCGAATTTTTGAATAAATTGGAATACCTATTTGCTAGAAATTCGAAAATTGGAAAAATTCGTATATGGTATTTTCGCGACGTCCGAAATTTGAATATTTTCGAAAATGGGTTTTTGAAATATTCGAATTTCTGAATATATTCAAGAAAGGGGGTTTTAAGAAATTTGAACTTTGAACATTTTCAAAAACGGGTCTTTGAAATATTCGAATTTTTGAATATATTTGAACACCCAGCTTTTTGGAAATTCAAAAATTGAATATATTCGAAAACTGCTTTCTTCAAAAATTCAACTATCGAATTTTATTCAAACGTCACGACCACCCAATATTCGAATTTTCGAATGATTCGAATTCGAATATTTATTCGAATTTGTATTCGAATTATTCATTCGGTCCGAAGTATAGTCTGAAGCTTTTTTTTCGTAAAAGCAGGCAAAGCAAAGCATTTTTGAGAGAAAATGTTGTGGACCTTACATGCCTCTAAACAGGTGTGTACAACTTACGAAATTAGCCGAAAATTCAATACTACAGCATACTATCCATAGCGCAGAAGTATTTTCGCAAAATATGGTTGCTTTTCTAGCAATTATGAAGTTTCGATACTATTGCTCTTTCACGAAGTGAAGAAAGAAAACGTTTATTTCGGAGAAACTTGAGTTGCGTTACTGGAACTTCATCTACCACCTGGGCCGATTCATGATTACTCGAAAATAGACATTGAATAGACACGGATACTTCTGATAACTTAAGCAGTTGCACTAGTGCCTTAGAGATAAAATACAGCTGATCCTACCTAGTTTTGCTATAAAGAAGTGTAGATTCCAATAGAAAAATATGCTATATTAGTAATGGTGGATATATTGTGTGCAGTCAGAAATGCCTGTAAGGATACCTTAGCTGTGGTCTTTTGCAAGACTTCAATCTTATTCTTTTCAGTCACTGAGATTCACAAAGGACAAGCAGGCAGTGAGACAGTCAATTATTCGTGCTTTTTTTCAGTCAAGATTCAGACTACGGTTACGATGCAGGCAGCGCATTTAGCGGGTGGCTATCAGAAAGTGGTAGTGCAGCATTGGACACGAGCGATGCAACCGTCGTCAAACTTCCTGCCGATGCTACAGCTGCGGGAAAAGTGCAAAACTTTGCAAATGTATGTAGCATAGTAAGAATCCTATGTCGACGACGAATCTTCTGATAAAAATGATGGTTCAGTTAATGCGAGCCGAAACCACCGAAATAGCATGCATATCAGCTGAATGTGGGACCAAGTTCACAACGGCATGCCTAACGAACCAGCCGTAAGTATTTTTGCGAACATTTTTGTTCCCACCAAAAGTACCCACTTCTCCATTAACAAGCTGAGCCCTCCTAGCACTTCACAGTTTCTAGCACACTACGTAATTGTTCCTTCGCAGAATCATTTGGAATTTTGTTTTCGCATACCTTGATGCGGATACATTCACTGACTTGCTAACAGAAAAAGGTGAAGGCTACCCGGCTCTTTATCGATCAGTTACAGATCGATTCTGATCCGCTTTCGATCAGCGATAGGTTGTCCATTTATCAATCAGCTGTCAATACACGGATCAACAGCTGACATTCTCTGAGCGCATCTACTGTATCCGGATATATCCATATATGTACTAGTGTATTCTCCTGTACTCGGTACAACACTTACCGATCTTCTTACCCTTTTTCGACGAATTGTTCAATTTATTTTCCAAAAAAAGAACTCTAAAAGTCTAGGAAAAAGTATAACCAGTTTATTCATAAAAATATGGCGTGGTATTAAAACAGACAGATAAAAGGGATAGCCAGCATCCTATACATATAAGTAGCGCTCAAAACTATTTGAACACCCCATTTTTGCATATTAAGGTTATTCTTCATATCCTTTCATAGGATCCGCCAATTAAGCGGAAATTTGTAGACTTTTTAGAGGCAAGCCTGCGCGAATTATCATGGATGAGCAGCTTTGCTGTATAATTTAGGCGAATTATAGGTAGCCCGATTCAATTTTTGTCACTTTTGGAAATTTGGCAATAGCATTCTTCTACCTCGATATTGAAGAGTAAAAATATACACCATACCGAACGAGCCGTACATACCATACCGATTTCCTGCATCTTATAGCATGTATTATACCCCAAAACAATCTGTCCCAATATGGAAGCAAATTTGAAGTTGGCTAGATTCTTTAGAGATCCAGATAGTGAATCAGGCGTAAAGCTGCCCTGATACATCGTTAAATAATGAGAAAGAATTTTTTCCGAAAAACTGGGCAAATTTGATCTTGAGAGGCGTAACTTTTCTCATAGACGCTCTTCGGCGGGTCTGTGGTGCTGATAAAACACGTCGCTTAGTCCCAGACATGCATAAAATACATCATTTTTGCTTGCCTTTGAGGCGAAAAATAAAAAATAGTCTTAAAACCAAAAATGGGGTGTTCAAGTACTTCCGTTCACTACTGTATGTATCGATTTCGTCAGAGAAACCCGGTCGGGCATGGTATTTTCCCATTTAATCAGAGTAGTATGCAATTCTCGTACCTATTCGTGCTCTGATAAGATTTTGACTTGCACTCCTATAAATACCTGAATTAGCGCAAAAAAACTGCGTCATGTCGAACTCGAGCAGAAGTATCTATGGGTCCTTGTGGCAGAGCGGACACCTTATTTCCTCTAAAATTCCTTTAGTTTTTGAGCTGTTAGCCTGGAATGGAAAAAAATTGTGAAATGGTTGGCTCACAGCTTTATAAATATATGAACAGGGACAAGAGCTGTGCTCACCCTTTAACAGTATATTGATCAGATCCCTAGCCTAGGGCTGCTTTCCCCTGTTTGTAGCTCGCTCAAGCTCCACTACAAACTTGCAAAATAACAGTCTGTTGCATGCTAGCAGTGGCAGGAGAAGGGCGGAACATACGTTGAGAATAGGAGGAAGTTTAGAAGAAAATTTGTTTCTCGAAAAAAAAACTTGGAACGGTATCTGGTCTGCATTACGCGTTGAATGGCCGTAGATACAGTGAAAAGGTGGATTTTCTGCGCTCTTGAAAATGCCAGCAAAGAGCACAGGAAAAACTCACCTCTTCACTATTTCTACGGCCGTTCTACAGAGGCGCGCGGCGGCCGCGTAGCGGACAACTCTACGACAGATGCACGAACAAACTACAAATAATGTACGAATTATTTGCAATTAGTAACACAGTAGAACCACCTTGATGGCTTGAGTAGCTAGCTTGAGGGTTGAAGGATTGTAGTAAATAACTTGTCGAGCCCTTTCGCTGCTAATGCTAAGCTGATATTCTTGCAAACAAAAACATTCCCTATTTTATAAGAAATTCATGAAAATATGCTGTTACTGTAAAATATTGCTGACCGTTGAGCACTGAGAGATCGCATCGATAAGAAGTGTGGCTAATGAAGGTTTTCTTATTCAAGAAGATTAAAAAAACCTGATATTCTTATGGTCACAGCGGTCACAAAATATTCTATCAAATAACTGTTCATTTGTCTTTGACTTAATGTTGACTATTCAGGCCTCTAAAACCTGGTGACACTGTTTACACCGTCGGCACATGTGAGTGCCCAGCTGGGACCACCTGTAGTGACAGGAACTTATGCGAAGCAACGACAACAACGTCAACCACGACGACGACCACGACGACGACGACAACGACGACATCGACGTCCACATCCACAACCACATCGACATCGACTCCGCCAGCTGCAGCTGCCACTACTACACCACCTGCTGCCGTCGCCACAACCACTCCTGGTGGTGCTGGCGGTGGCGGAGCAACGTGGCCAATGAACACAGGTAGTACGGAGACGTTACACACCACTAATTAGAAGTACAAAGATCGGCTCTTCCAGAAGCATTAGTACTTCGTGCGGATACCTTTTTGTGGCTAGTCTCTACACATATTAGAACCTATATGTAGCCACGCAAAGTCACCCACTTACAAATAATGCTCTGAGTTTTTAGAGGAAAAAAATCTTATTTTCTTGCACATGTGAAAAGACGTCGAAATGTTTAAAAATTTGAAGCTTCAACTTTAGTTTTGATAGGCAAGATCCAATAAGAGCTCTAGAATTTTTGAAATCTCTTAGCTCCGACATCCAGCTATGGCATGAGCCGCGCTTAGAATTCGTCGTTAAAGATATAGTCCTTTCGTCGGTTTTCCTATGGACGCGATCTAGCTGTTGACTGCAGACGGCACGTGCCGTCGACGTCCGGCCGACGAAGTGCGCAGCATAAATCACAATTCGAATTAACCTTCCTTGAAATTCTGTATTTTATAATATACTGTGTCAAAGCCTGCCCTGAACAATCTGTTTGTGTTTTGGCCAAAGAGGTGCTGCTAAGTATGGAACTGTGGATAAAATAGGGGAAATACGGTAGTTTTTGTGGCTGCTGTCTATGCTTACGGCCATACCACGTTGAAAGCACGGCATTCCATCCAATCTGGCAAGTTAAGCTGTCTATGATAGCTCTAGGAAAACGGTTTACGGCACAAAATCAGTTCCTTTTCTTGATAAGCAGGTCAAATAACCCAATTATACAAGTTGGCGTTTTTGGCGGTAAGATTTTTTTTTACACTGGACAGCTTTTGCCCTAACATTTACGTAAGAAAGTAAAGTCTCATTACCAGCCTGTGCGGTGTCATTAAATGCAGCACACACAGGTTTTTTTGCCATGCGATAACTAAAAATTCGTTATAGGAACTGAGGAGGTGCCTAATTTTGGGTATAAAAAAAGCTTCCTTGGAAAGCTTTTGCTTGTGGTTGTAGTGTTAAAACTTCCATCAGGCTCAGATCTAGAAGGGTAGTTCCAATTAGAATCACAAGGATCATCGCAGTTTGTGTTTAGGCTCTTTGAATACTTTGATGTCAGTGAGAGTGGTATTACCTGTACCCAACTGTTAAAGCCCATCTGTCGGGAATGGTGCGAAGCAACTATATACTGGTATAATATACTGTACTAATGAACTAATATATTTAATGTAGGACTGCGCCGCATCTGAGACTGTGCGGCACTGCGGTGATCCTTGTGATTGTAACTGGAATATCCTTCTAGAACAGAGCTTGAAGGATGCTTTAGCACCACAACCACTAGCAAAAGCTTTCCAAAAAAGCTTTTCTTATACCCAAGAGCGTGGCACCTCCTCAGTTCCTACTGTGACGAATTTTTAGTCATCGTTTGGCAAAAAAAACTCCTGTGTGTGCTGTATTTAATTACGGCTGGTAATCAGACTTTACTTTCTTACGTAAAAGTTAGGGCAAAAGCTGCCCAGTGTAGGAAAAATCTTATTGCCAAAAACGCCTCGAAACTTGTATAATGGGGCTATTTGACCTGCTTATCAAGAACACGAGCTGGTTTTGTACCGTAAGCCATTTTTCTAGAGCTATTATAGACCAGCAGCCAAAAGAACTACCGTATTTCCCCTACTTCATCACAATTCCACACTTAGGCTCTGCCGTACAAAATCAGGGTGATATATGGCCAGCAAATCGAATTTCTACATTATACAAGATCTGAGAGACGAACTGAAAGTTTCGTACCTTATGTAAATTCCACACTCTAGGGTAAGGTGGCCGCGATGCCAAGCAACTGCAATTTTCGGCTTCTGCACTTCAAGTAACCGTTCTCGGCAAAATTCTGGGGCAGTGAAGTTTCCGATTTTTAGAACTGGTACTCTCGAAGGCGCAAAACTTTTTAGATAATAACCGCAGCAGCTAAACACGATGCCCCCGCCCCCTCCCCCCCCTGCCCCTTGAACACCAGTGGAACACTGTTAAAAATAGTCTATATGCTCCCATTATCAAACTTTTATTCAGGGAACACAATGTGCGCTACTACGGAGGTGTCAGACGCAATAAGAATACAGTTCCTGGACACGCATAACGTACGAAGGTAGTTTGGCATTCTATAATAGAGCTGCATTTCCTGTTCAGCTTTTTCTTTTCTGAGAAACATTCGAACATCATCTTTCGACTTTCTCCGGTACATTTTATTACTTTAATTAAGCGCAGAGAAGAAATAATGGCGAGTACTGGAATCGGTACAGCGGTATTTAAGTATACAAATGATTTGGTTATTTAGGAATGTTCTGGCGACGGGACAGATGACGGACGCTTATGGGCCAATGGCGCTACCAACTGCATCTAATATGTTAAAGCTTGTAAGTGAACTCATACTGATACCCGGCCCGAAATGTGCGGTGACTGCCAAGACTACATATGCTCTTTTTCGCGAATTATGGCTAGTGAGGTGGGCGGGGCCGGCCACCCAAGGGGATGCCGGCCGTGTTCAAACAGGTTAAAACACGGAGTACTAGCGCAATGTGGTTCCCTTCTTTTTGTTTTTACACACTTCTTTGCTTTTCAAGTTGTTTTGTACTACCTTTGTAGTGCAAAGTAAGATTGGCCCCGCCCACCTCATTAGCCATAGTCCGCAAAAAAGAAAGTAGCCTTTTAAAAACGTTCTCTTTTCCCTTTTGCAAACCAGAGTTGGAAATGCTTACTACTGAAAACATATTTGCTGAATTGCTTCTCCGGAGTGTCAACCCTTAACCAGAAATCCTCTATAAGGGTGTCGAGTAGCTTAATCAACCCCCAGCGCGGTACCTACACTCAGCTGAAGCGGCGTTAAGTCTATAACCACAGTTGATAAAACTAGTAAGGTATGAATGAGCCAAACGGTGATGTCTGCCACCGCTTTTCAAGCGGCAGCACTAGGCTTGTTAACTGTGTTCTACGGACAGAATGATTTTGTGCGACGTGATTTTTGAGCCAGAAGTAGGTCATAGGTCACGCTTCCAATCAAGCATCATTTATCGCGTCATCATATTTTTAAAATGTGTACTCAGACGCGTGATAATAAGATTTAAAGGCCTTCTTGGTCATCAAATTTTGCGAAGCTTTCGCCGCTGGGAGCAGAACCCGTGGAAGAAATTGCATTTTTCTCAGCAATTCAGTCCATACACCGTAAAATTTAAGCCGCTCAGCTATGTATTTAAATGCCTAAGAAAGCTATAGTTTAGCGTTCTGTAGTGGCAATCTAGCTTTGTTATATGAGAAAGAAAATTACCTGAGCATTTTTAAGCCGCCATGATTTCAGCGATGGGACTGCGCACTAGAGAAAGAGGCGATCGATTACATAAACACTTGTCCGATGAGCACATATGCAAAAAAGAATGACCAGGAGTCTGGAGAAAACTTCTTCAGGTCACCAATGAGCTCCTACCCAGCCCCTCGCGATGCAGTCAAAAAAGTAAGTTTTTTTTTTGCTCCGAGCAGTGGGGAATTCTTAAAAAACGATGAAAAACTTAGGCAATTACGGAGTGGTGGAAAGTTTACCGAATGTATAGCACACCTGGGACAAATGCAATGTTCCTTTCGGCACATCTCAACAGTCCAGTTGCCTCATACACTATGGTGGGTATTGCAACGAGCAGTTTCAGAGAAGTTTACGAGCTGTGCGGTAGTCGGGAATGCGGAATCAGATGTTACGTTTCATAAGCACATGACTGTTACTTTTAGATGGGTTGGGCAATAAATCAATACCTAGGATGTGCCATCGGCATTTGTGGTACAGACTACGTAGCCGTGTGCCGCTATAATAGGATGAGGTTTGTTACGGGCTTACACTCATTCAGCCTAGTTCTACTGAGAAAGTTTCAGGCCTAACACAATCAACTATCCACAGTACACTGTTGGAGCACCATGCTCAGCATGCCCTGCAGGGACCAGCTGCATTTCAGGAATGGGTCTCTGCAACTGACCAAAGAACACAGGAACACTTAATAGCAGCACAGTCCGTAGTGTTCGTTTTGCAACAAATATTAATCAAATTTGACACTTTGTATTTGTTGCGATTTGAGTGCTGTTTAACAATAAATTTTGGCATAATCATTCAAAATAGCTGCTGCTGCAAACTCTACCGTCAGAACTTTTAAAAAGTTACATAAGTCGGAAAAAAAAATCTTGACACATCAGGCGAAATTTCATCTGTACGCTTCCACATGTTCGCAAAGTGATACGTGTAGAAAATATTCCACCATTTTTCATGGATGCTTCAAAAACATAGCCTATGACGGAGACTCTTCCGGACAACCTACTGGTAAAGTACACTATTTTAGGTAATGAGTTTTCTTTCTTTGCCCAGGGCTCCTCATTTGTGAAGCGGTGATGAAAAAGTAAGCCAAGGTGCTTTGTACTTGAGGTATTCAAAGATTTACCTCTAATGAATTTAGATCGAATTTGTTAGCTTGAAAATTTTTGGTGAATTATTACCGAATATGTTATTTTGAAATTAAAAAAAAAACTCGTATATTATATATCGAATAGATTCATTCCAGAAGATCTTCAAATGAACGAACTTCAAAAAAAAACCCTGCAATTTACTCGAGAGCATTCGATTACTTATTCTAACAAAAAAGCTACATCTTTGGGGGAAAATACCGAGTAAGCCAAATAATTTGCCAAACAGAAATGGGGCTGCTTAGAATTTCAATTCCAGTTGTCTTCGAAAATGGCCGTTTTAAGATGTTCTAAAACTGAAAGGGAAAAGCGAAGATGAGGCTCTTCATTTTAGATTTGTGCATGTGTGAACAGCTGAATTTAAAAATAATTGATGTTTAAATATTGTTGAGATTTATCCGAGTTGTCCAAACTGCTTTTTTTTGCTCGAAACTTCGTACCATACGTGTTTACAAAAAGAAATACAAAACATAAGCGATGCCTGTGGGATTTGGAAAATTTCGCGGGATTCGCGGGATTTCAACGCCGAACCCGTCATAGGAACTTGTGATCCGTAACGTTTGCCTCGCCCTTGCCCAGCTTCTGGCCTTCATGGATGTGGATTTCTCGCCCATCATTGTTGTTTTTTCAGTGATTTAGGGTGATCTTAATATCTGGTATCACGACTACTTAAAGGCAGCATCGACGGAAAAATCGATTTTGAGATTTTTACATTTTTTATACCCTCCCCCATGAGTTGACCAAAGTCAAAGTAAAAAAAAGCACTAAAATTAAAACTCATCGAGAAAACGTCGAAAACGTATCCATACCGCTTATCCAAGTTACGGGGGGGGGGGGGTGCGTGGACGAGCTTTCCGTAAAAGAAGCACGCTAATACATTAACTACGGAGGGAGAAATCAGAATTTCTACCATTTCTGCCGTTGGACCCTGTAGGCTGACGCACTGTTGCGTACCATATCCTTATTGCACGCCATTTCTATGTGTCTGAAGTCAGTTCCTCTGCGTCTCTGACTTACCTATGACAATTTGGAATGGCTTTTGAAATAAACCATTTGCGATATCGGGGAAATCGACGATATAGCTTTCTTTCTAGCACGTCACGTCAGAATATATGTGTGCAATAGTCAAAGCTATTGTTCAGTATGACCTTGTAGACCTATTTTCTTTTTTCTTTCTTAGCATTGTTTGTTCCGAGCTCTTATACTTCAAAACGATAAGCTGGGAAACTTCACACACTAAAAGGACGGGGGAGGCGGGGAGGAGGGAGGTCACCTACAAACACAAGCGCCTAGCCTTCGTCTTTCCTTGTTTACGTCTTTTCTTGTTTATTTTTCATCTGTTTAAGTATTTATGATACAAGCACTGAAATCATACCAATTCTATGAGAAAATAACAGTGGTAAGCCAAAAATTCAGACCCGCAGTTGTCCAATCACAGCCAGGAAACGGGACGTAGGCGGTGCCGATGTTACGAGTGGAAAACGTGAAATATTGCTGACAGCCGCGATGACGTAGACTCACTTGAGCGTACTCAAGAGGAGGGTAGACTGTACGGTCATCAGTCTTGTGCAAAGCATGGTTTTTTTTTCCAAGCAAGAGCTCGTTCTTTCAATCAGAGAGGTTTACTCTGACAGATAACTAACCGTCTTTTGAAATGGTGCAAGAAAATTTGGTCCAAGCGGTTTTTTTTTGGTTGTTTCCCTATGCCACGCTGGAGCCCCGTATTCCCTTCCCAGTGAGAAGATGGAAGAATCTGAAGATTTCGCTTCGTGTATGATCAGTTTTTATATAGCGCTTCAGCTAACCTCACCTATATGAGGAGCCCTTGCGTAATTAGACATATGACTGAATACGACAACTTTTTGGACTTACAAGAGCATCTCATTTTAGAAAAGTTTCCTTTGTTAACGAAAAATGAGCCGTTAACGATGTCGTTTCTTATATTACAGCATAGGCAGAGAGCAGAGGCAACCGTTTTCTTGCATCCATTCTTACTGTAGGTACCGCTCCCCTTGAGAAAAAAAATAAGCTCCTCTGACAATTCAAAATAGCAAGGATACTGATTTACATGGCTAGCGTAGAGGACGGCGAGGGCGTACATGATACAGCTGGCAGTGAACAAGAGAGAGCAGCGTAATAAAATTATTTGTTTTCTGGATGTAAAAATTTATTCCATGCGAATAAAGTGACCTGGACTTTCTTGATAATGGCCTGTAAATGCAAGAGGAAACCGGTACCACAACACTAAATTTGCCGTGCTGCACCATCTTAAAGGCAGCACTCACGACAAAAAATGTTCAGTTTTTATCATGAAAGTCCTTCTCTGTCCATATGTAGCACTACTGCAAAAGAATTTAGCGTCGAAACTTCGTCTTTCTTCGGAATTTGGCTTCAGATCGGCTGGTGCCGTGTACAACGCCGCCCCCGTTTTTGACCAGGACCGTGGGGCGGTCAAGATGACCGCAAGGAAAACCATCCGCTCAAAGATTACGACGTAAGCAAAACGGGCCAATTTGGCCACATGCACATCCTACGGCTTCGCATTGTCACTTGTATGGTGATTTTAACAATATTTCTCCAGCCTTCCTTTTTGACCACCCTCTAGGCCTGGTCAAAAAAGGGGGCGGGCCTGAACAGCACCTTGGCTGATCTAAGGCTGAATTCTGAAGAAAAACGAGGTTTCAACGTGGATTCTTCTACAGTCTTCCTGCACTTGGACGGAGAAGTGCCTTTGCAGTACAAACTGAACAACATTTTTTAAAAATCATGAGTGCTGCCTTTAACTCATTAATGACAAGATTGGGAGCTATGTTTCGTCATTTTTTTCACGATTCCACAGAGGTAGACGTTAACGATACCCTCAGACGTTGTCAGGAAAACGAATAGGCTTGAAAACTCTTAGAAGTAGTTCAAATTATCGATATCACTGCACCACAGCATGCTTGCGTATGCCAAGTGCCTGCATGAGAAAGCTACCAAACATTCTACTTCCAGATCTGCACGATAGTGTAGCAGCCAGTGAGCCGCATGAACAACTGCATCCCAGTCTTTGTTGCTGGCTGACCAGAGCTCATTCCATATGATAACAACAGAGCGGTTTTTACAATTTATAAGCAATCTTCTGAAATCGCATATAGCTTTTACGTACACACTGGCGAAGAGCTTTTACCGGCCCTTAATCGCATAGCCTAGTGTGGGGTGGGAGAGAATTTGTTTTTTTTTCATTTGATCTACGAACTCTTAAACTTGCTTAAGATAACCAAGGAGGTTTCTTTCTATTTTCTGCGAAGAATGTGCGATATACACTAGTCTCTTTTTTTCGAAACCTTCGCTTGCCTCCATACCAAATTTGAGGTAGGACTTTTGATCTGACATCTCGACAAAGTCATGTCATGTTAAAGTCACCATGTGCATTGTCATCATTTCTCTGCAATAGGTGTTTTTCGGAGGAAGAATGAAAAAAGAATTTAATATTCAGCGTCAACATCCTCTAATGCACATGATCATTTGAAACTTTCAATTATCATTTATTGAAATCCCCTATCGTTTTATGAATGCACACAACATTATTCAAAAATTTGTGTGCTATATGCTGAAAACAAACCACAAATCATCTGTTCGTGTTTCCTGAAGAATGCAGGGATGCCTGCAAGTATCAAGGTCGAAGTCTTCGTTTTTTGCAGCAGTGAAAGATAATATAACTATGACAGGGAACGTGAAATGGAGGCAGATCTTTCTTAAATGTGAAAAAAAAGTTAATGAGTAGAAATATAATGAAAACACCGAAATTCATCTTTATCTTTATCTGATACACCACAAGGTGCGCCAATAAAAAGAAACGCACGCAATTCATTTCGAAAT
>KN549677.1:23610-34745 GCA_000797555.1 Oesophagostomum dentatum | reverse complement strand
TTTTTTTCAGTAGCTGGTATGTGCTCTGAGGCTCCTGGAATGACCGACGATGTTCGACTAGCGTTTTTGACAAGACATAATTCGCTCAGGTAGGTATTGCGTATTCCTGTACTTATAGGAAGATGTAATGAACAGTGTGCTCCAAATGGGATGAAATCGTCGTAGTATTAAAGTTTCCTCGTGCAAAGTTGAAGGCCATACTCAGACAAACTGTCAGAAACTCCGCAGCAAAAAGAGATTGCCGCGTAATGATTAAGCGTGCAGAGGGTCCAAAGAAAAATACGAGCAGCAGAACCGCAGAAAAATACATTCTTCTGCGGTTCTGCGGACCAACCAACGGATGGCCAATCGTAGCGGTCTAGGTAGGTCCGCGGTTGCGTCCTCGCGCATTGAACATGGCCTTCGTTAAAATGTACGATCATCGAAAAATGAAACAGAGGGGACGGCACACCATCAGAGACCGCCTCGGTACGTTATTATCCGGTGCCAACACACACTTAAGGGATCTATCTTACAATCGCCCGAGTACCCCGATTTGCATTTTGAAACAAGACTCGACTAATCCACGCCTAGATGGCGGCTCCTGGCTCTGACCAACCAGTGTCAGGGATTCGTGTGTTTTGAATCTGCCTTATGCCGTGGTTAGCATAATGTCTTTATTAGACGACGTTTCGGCGAACTGCAACATTGGTAAAAGGCTTCGAGCTAGCTACAGAATGTTTGAGCTCCTTTTAGTAGCTCTTAAAGGAGGTAGGTAAAGTGCTGAGTCTGAAAACCCTATCAGATTTCATAGCATGCCTGCTTTGCAGAATTTTACGAAGTAGGAAGAAGTCATCGGCTATCCTTCTGGAAGCGAGCGTTTTAAGACCAAAGCTGGGGCTCCTATCAGCCTTATATGGAACTTGCATTTTGAACTGCTTCAAGCGCTTCGATACTCTTCTTTCTTTACGGATTGAATACTGTCGTGCCATACTTCAGAACTAGGCGCATGAATAATATATACGCTTCCAAATACACCGCGCAGTTCTCAATTGTGCGTAGGCTGTACAAGTTGTAAAATACTCTGGTTGGCTTAGCCGCCAAAGCAGTTTACAACTTAGCCTTGTGGAGGGAACTGAAGTGCAACTTGGTGGTTAGCCTATATCCCAATGTTTAATGTTCCCGGCTTTGTCGAGTTTTGTGCGTGAACATTAATATGGGTACACAAGCAGTTGTTAGGTAAATCCTCTACATAGAAGCTGACTCGGTGATCCCCCGCTGGTTCCCAAAGGTAGAGTTGCAGTGTTCCCTTCTTTAATAAGTAATGAGATGGCCATGGTGGTGACCCGGGACGAATCTGAAGACAGCGCAGTGGTGTGGGTTTCTAGTTTTCTAGTTACAATGCCTGCCGAACATAACTCATCTTCCTATTCATAAAGAGTAAAAGCTAGGCTGTCATAGAACTCTAAAATCCCCCTACGCTTGTTAATACAAAGAAGTTAATCGAAGTTTAGAAGCACTCTTGCGCTGGGTGGTGTTAAAAACGGTAACAACACCAACGATACTATGCTGAGGAAAGCAAATAAGATGCCAATGTTGGTGGGTTTTTAACATGCTGTACTTTTTTTCATATAGCCGAGTTGACCAGTCTATGCAGAGTTGTGCTCTGTGTCCTACAGAAATTGGTGAAAAAAGTCTGTAGATTAGCTGTAGCGCGGACTTATGGTCAACCGTTACTGTCAAGAGTTGGTCTTGAGTGGAGTTTCGCGCCATGGCTGATGATTTCTGTCACTGCACACCTTACAACTTTGCACCGACTGGTCAACTCCACTATACATATTCTTTCTTATACTTCCGTAATCAGTGTATAAGCATAAAAAAATCATGCAGTGTGCAAGAGTACGCTGGATTATTTTCATACAATTGGGAAGAAGTAAAAGCAAGAATAACAGTAGACTGTGTTATCCTGAATGTCGTCTAATCATAGAACCTGGGCACTTCTGATATAATATCCTGGCTTTCTTCAGTGCCCAACAGGTTGTTATCAAAGTATCTTTATTCTGGCCTTACGCCTCCTATAATATATGATATGCCTTCCTCAGAGGCTTGAAAGTGGTTCAGATTTGTGTATTCGTGTTCTAAACCAAATATCTCCCCCCTATTCGTATATTCAATTTGCCCAAGATAGACTAGCGATACTCACTATGCCGATGGATGAACCTACTAGACGCTTCATCCATCCGTGAGTGGAGGAAACCCCTGTCCACTATTATTCATTTTGGATTCCCGCACGAGATCCCAAAGTGAATAAAAGGAACGAGCATATGTCTATCACAAGTGACCTTATGCCATTTATATCCTTATGTGGTTTCTAGATATGTTTACGCAAAGATTCCGTATTCGCACTGCTAGTGCTGTTCATAGTCATCTGCAACGTAAGAGAGTGGGCAGTAATTCCTTCTACTCACGGATCGGTGAAGCGCCTAGTAGGCTCATCTGCGGGCATGGTGATTATCGATAGTATATTTTGGACGAATTGAATGTGCGAGTAGGGGGAAGATGTTTGCTGATTAAAACTTTCAGGCCTCTGAGGAAGGCATATTGCTGAAACGTAAGCCAGAATAAAGGTGCTTTGATAACAACCAGTTGGGTAAAGAAAAAAAACGAGGATACTAGGCTGTGTTAGAAATTCTTGCACACTGCAATTGTCATTATCGTTGATTTGTAGCATAGCCTATGAAATATACGATAAATAGTCAGATTCAGTCAGCAGAAGATTCACGAGAAAAAAAGGATGTTGCCATGATAATCATAAAGGTTCCAATTTTTTGCTTTGGACGGTCAAATATTTCAGGCGTATTGCTGCGAGCTGGAAAAAACAGCTTACGAACGCGCTAATTTGTGTGGAAATATTGGTTCTTCCATAGCAGATGTTGCAGAAAATAGTCAGAGCTATACAATCAACCTTGAAAGAACCTTCGAGACAGCAGCAAAACAGGTTGCCGAATATTGTCTTCGAAGAACACTTTTATTCAACCGAATAGGTTTAGACAGTACAGAAGTGGTGGTCTGAGATCCAGTCAGCGGCTCCTCTTGAACAGATTCAGAATCTTTACTATACGCATCTGGGTATCAACTCTTTTGCGAAGGTAGCTACTTCAAAGCAGTTACAAATTCACAAGATTAGCTGTCCTATGTGCATTTCAGATAGCATCAGACTTGACGACCGGAGTTGGATGTGCGATTGTTCGTTGCACTGGTCTGCTTAACGTCGTTTGCCATTACAAAACGTTGGAAGTTATTACTTAAGAAAATTAGCCCCATTCGGTATACTAGTTTCTTCCGCAGGACTCTGGCTAACGCTGTGAAACTCTACTCACCCGGAATTACCTGCAGAAAATGCCCGGAAGGCGAAATCAGTTGCACCAATGGTCTGTGCCCGGTAACTGAGGGACAGTGTCCAACACCGACAACGACGCCAGCGGCAACAACAACACCAGGTGATTATGCCGATATTTTGAAAGACAATTTAGGCACTGTTGTCACAAATACACAACGTTTTTGCAGGCTTAGCCAGCACACTTCTGTAGGGGGGGGGGGCAGTGTACCTGGTTAGTGACAACGATGAACGGGACCCCACCTTTCGGTAGATGCTGACGTAGTTAAAAAGAATCTAAAGTGGGTTTTTGCTTAAACGGAATTGTAACGTTGCAAAGGTCACTTGGTTTACCATCGCTGTAACGAAAAATATAGTACTTTCTCATAGATATACTCGATATACTCTTTAGATAAATTGATTCAGATATACTCTTTAGATAAATTGATTTTATAGCCTGGGTGCTGTTTTTAAAACTTGCTACTTTGCTGTGTGAAATGTTGCATCGGGCGGTGAAAATGGTAAAGAAATTTGGGTTCATTAAAGTTCCGCTTGGATCGACGACGTCTTCTTTTACGATGTTGCCAGGATTAAAATTATAACCCACCTTTAACATGTATTAGTTAGTTTCCAATAATAGAACTACCTAAAGTTAATGGATATTTAATGTCTTTAGTCTAGTATATTTCACGCAAAAGTTTTTAAAGTGCAGAAAATGGGATGTTTTCATTTACACTACAGCACATTTGTTTCAGTTCGTCTGGGAAAGCACAATTTCGATTTTGAGTAACGAATACAGGGTTCGAATATTCGAATACAATCAAATACTCGAATTCGATTGACATCAAACATTCGAATTCGAATATATTCGAGTAGTGGGATCCTCTCAAATATTCGACTATAGTATTTCTTGTAGTAATGTTTAGGAATTCTCTAAAAATATCGCAGCAATTCACAACCTATGTAATTTAGAAATATAACGACTATCCTTAAAACAGCGGCTGTTTTCTTGAGAAAAAGCTCGCTAAGACACAGTGGATCTGTTGCAAGTCAAGAAGCAGCAGTATTCCACAGGCACGACCACAACTTGTGGAATAGCTCCGTCATCTAGCGCAGAACCGTCACCTTCACTTTTGATCAACAGTTCCTCGAAATATCTGTCATTCAAGTCGGAGTCATCTTTAGGAATATCCATTTTTGGATTAGAGAATGACCTTTTGTAGTCCCTAGGCAGTTGTATACGTGCAAAACTCGTTGAAATAGTGATCTGCAACTCAAAAATGAACGTGGTCTCCGTTGCCGTAAAGGGGAAGCCTTGTCGCCAATTTGTTGAGACGGTTATTGCTTCGAGTGTTTTATTTTGGCATGTCCTTGCTCCGCTGAGCTTCTATATTAATTCTAAAACTAGGCACTGTTCGTTTTTTTCCGAAGACATCCCAAATTTTCCCACTGAAACTTCTTCAGCAGGTAGAAGGGACCAGTCTAGTGAAGCTCACCAAATGCAGGAAGTCAAGTTCCGCGAAACACTGCTTCTAAGAATAAGCGAACTAAACTACATCTTTTACGGTAATCACGCAGAGTATTGAATATGATGATTTTGAAGATTTGTCCGCCGGATACATCGTTCTGGGATATGTCTCATGCGCTTTTGCTAAGGATGGCAATGGCACTCCAATTTTATCAGACAGTGACGAATAGTCCGGCTTAGTTCTTGTTTCTAGCCTAAAAACGTTATACGAGGTGAAAGACTGGTAAACTAGAAGAAGCACCAGGCATGGTCATCAGCTAGTAGTTCTGTTGAGGTTGATATTTTATTTTGAGAAGACATGTGCTCAGGGCATTAAAGTTAGAGTTTTTACTTAATGAAAACTCTTTGAGCCCCTCCGAATAACATATGTCCCAACAACGTTGGCATGACCGACTCGGTCAGAACTGCGGTCTTGGACAAACATAATGCACTAAGGTGGGAAGTTGTTTCTTTACAGAAAAATGGATCTAAGGAATATTTTTTTAGGTCCGCACTCGCGCTAGGTACAGTTACCAACGGCAAAACTGGTAAACTGTGTAGAAAGGCGTCAAAGATGCCAAGACTTGTATGTTAAGAGCAAATATGGAGTAAAGTACGTTATGAACGCAAGAAAACCCGTTCAGACCTATAACTGTGATTTGGAGAAGTCTGCTTATGAGCGCGCTGAGCTGTGCTCATCACTGAGTTCCGTAGCGGTGCCAGATGGCGTTTCAGAAAACAGTCTTAATTTTACGACGAGACTAGATAAGAGGACGCTGGAAAAAGCCGGAGAAGCCGTAAGTCCCAAAGTTTCATAGTACGGCTAGAGATGTAGCCTGAGAATTAGGCGGCAAACATGTGGTGGTCCGAGCTAAGTTTGCTAGAGGATGGTCTTGAACAAATTCAAAACCTGTACTACACACATCAAGGGATTAATTCGTTTGCGAAGGTATGCTTTCGTTTGAAGGCACCTTGAATTAGCAGCTTCTTTTATTATTTCTCTTTTCAGATCGCGTCGGATTTGACTACGCAGGTTGGCTGTGCGGTTAAGCGATGCACTGGCTCAATAAACGTCGTTTGTCACTATAACACGTTAGTGCTATTTATGCTAATCTTCATTATATCATATCTGTTCTGTTGCAGTACTCTTACAAACGCTGTGAAGCTTTACACCTGCGGTCCTTCCTGTAGAAAATGTCCCGAGGATAAAGGGTACTGCTACATCGGAATGTGCTCAGCACCATGATCTATAAAATGTTCGATATTGGTATTTGGTGTATACTAGCAAATTCTTTTTTCGAAAAGAATAATAAATTGATCGCATTCTTAGACGGAGCATGTTACACAGTACAAATCAAAAGATTTACCGTTACAAATGCTAACGAACAGCTGCTTTCAGGCTATCATGAAATGCACAGTAAGGGAGTCTCTTTGAACCTCTGTGGCGGTAGTTAATATTTCTCCATTGTCAATAACTACACTTTACACAATATTTGCAACAAATCACCTATACCGGAGAATTGCTGCAAATCTGGCCTATAGAGTACCGATTGAAAAAACGAAGAAAAATTAAACTTGTAGGAGCACTACATATAATGCGTAATGCAGTCATATTTACCATCCAGCTTCCCGGTTGGTAGATTATTTCACCTTTGTGAGCTTTCCGTAATTTTTTCGAGATAAACATGGTAATCAGCTACTGTTTCGTCGGATTGCTCTTTTAAGGACTAACCTCTAAGTTCGCTCTGAGTTTGTTAAAAGCACAATCCCATTCAAAGAATAATTTAGGTTATTTGCACATGGAGAACTTTTTGCGCTAAATGTAGATTAAGGCTGTATACTTCTTTTTTTATTTGATAACGCTCCGTAAAGTGATTAGAGATAGATGTAACCTGAAAATAATAAGTTTCTAGCAATTCGTTGTTCGACAAAACCGGGAATTGACCGGGCTAAGTCCTGCCTCAGAGGGAAATTTTTCATCAACAGAGCAGGCTATGATTACGCCAAATTTCCAACGAAACATCTAACTTCACTGAGTGTAAAAAATATTACAACTATGATAGATAGTACCTGGATTAACAAAGCAGAAATTAACTAGACGCATTCATCGCTTGTATGTAGCATTATTATATATTCCTGTTCACATGAAAATGTTTCACGTAATAAATAAGTAAAAATAAATAAATATTTCGTGAAACTCCTCTCTAGTTTTGGAACACTGCAAAGTCAAAATTGGTGGTAGTTTGCATGGATGATTTACGTGACAACCCCGGTTCGCGTACTGATGTAAAGCTCGGTTGATCTCATGGTTACATAGCTACTCCGCGGCTCCGACGATCAATAACGGGAATTTTCCGAAAATAGGCTTTGCGTGTTCACTGGTGCGTAGTAGATGCATAGCAAATTTCGTGAACAGCGGAAAGTTACAGATACACGGAGAGTTTTCTTTTCTCCCATAATTGATCGCGCCGAAGTTGCGCAGTAGCTATCTAGGCATGAGATTAGTCGAATTTTGTGCCAGAACACAAATTGGGGTACGCGAGCGGTTGTCAGGTAGATCGCCTACGCTGATTTTTCGCCTGCTCTCACACATGCGAGAAGTCAAAAGACCCGCGTAAAACCTCTTTGTCCTGGCAAGAATGTCTTGCTTATCGATATCTTCTTCTACCGCTCTGATTTTCTATACTGTTAAAATCGTCTTCATCACGAAATTGGTCAAACTACATTTTTACCACAAACACGAAAAATGAAGTGGGTTTGGGCTTCAACAGTCATACTGCTACCCCTGGAAAACAAGAATGAGAGAAGCGTTCGGTCCCAAAAAGCTTGTCAGTATGGTTGAGACGCTGAAACACCCTGGAGGCTACTAGAAGCAGTCGCCATTTCAAGCTCTAATTTCTTCAAAGAAACTTGCTTTCTTTAGCTATTGTACGAGTTTGACGCAGTGAAAACATGCAAAACAGAAAGGACTGAAGTAGTAATCTTCATATAACATGTTTTGACACGTTTTTCATGGTGTGCACTAGTACGTTAGCAAAAGAAAACTGCCTTCTGTAGGTTGAGAACTAAATGTGCAGTCTTTGGCGTGTGGATGTCTAAAAAGCCATTTTTCCAGGGCATTGCCTAAAAATCTGCTCCGGAAAAATTCAACTGTGTCCGACGCATGCAGTGACACGGACTCTCCCTCCCACATCAAAGTTACAAATTGGAGTTTAGTGAAATCACTGGATTTAAAATCGAACTTTTGTAAAACTAGTTCGCTAGCCATAGTTGCATCACTATGACGCATTCTAGATTAAGCAAACCTAAGTGCAACATTATATTTCAAGTACTTCCATCAGAAATAGAGTTGCTTTCCAGAGCAGATTTCTAGGCAATGGTGCTTCGAAGGCTCCACATTTAGTTCTCAACCTATTAAAAATCATGCAGTCGAGGCAGAGTTATCCTTTTCACTTATTAGGGGTAAGATAAGGGGAATCTAAGGGCGACCTTATATTACAAATTCATGCCCATTTGGAATGGAGAGGCTGCGCCAAACTTGCAGGTTCTGGAATCATCCTCTTTCTGAGAGCAGAGCTTTGTTAAAAAGACAGGTGGTGGAAATGGCAGAAGTCCGAAGTGACGAAAGTGCTCTGCAGTTTTGAAAAACACGTGAGCTGCTCACAGGCTTCAACCAATTTTCGACTTGTTAGGAAATAACTAATTTTTTCGCATAATGCTTAATTGCCAACCTAATACAGGGTAAACGAGGAGTGCCAAAATTACTTTGAAAATGGGAGAGATCAGATCCCTTTAACCCAGGAACGACAACAACAACAACGATCCCCCTAGAATTGAAAGTCAACTGTAGGATAGTCATACTACTGCCCGAAATTTTGAAGAGTAGTTTGCTAGATAACTAGAGTCCTCTATTATCTCTGCACCGTTTCCCGATTTTTTTGTTTTTGACACCCCTTCGTCTCACCCTCGGAAGGTGCTCTTAACATCGTTTCATATCAGTGCTCTAGCGAATGTTATTACATTATTCTGCTGAGTTGAAAAAACGCCGACCACTCTTAATTGCGACCGGTTTTTCTTGCATAGCTTGTTCCCTGTCTGAGCAATTTAGCGAATTTTGACAATAAGGAAGCTTTTAATAAAGTTGGTGTTTCACAATATTCTGTATGTATGTATCCAACATCGCTTGGACACCATAGACCAGTGCTTGCAAATCTGCAAAATACTGAGTTGGAATTTCGCGGCAATACAGTAACTGATACGAAATCTGCTAAAGCTGTCATTTCAGTGTATTTTGCGGATTTCTGAGTTATTTCACCGATCGGCAAGTGAACCTTGCGTAAATTGGCCTACTATCTTAGCCCGCATTCGAGTGCCATGTACACAGTTGGGACGACTTGCTCGAAAATCCGAAAAAGACCTTTCTCCGTATTCTTTTTCTAAATGCCTTGCATTTCTCCACATCTTGCAACAAACTCTCTCAAGATCTGGCGAAACGAAATGATCATCACAGGAGATTTAAGTTTTCTCCTCCGTTTCATCTGACCCGCAGAGGTAACGTCGCAATCCAATCCTTGCGCTACTTTCAGGTGCTTCCTAAAGAATGTTCCTTCCCACAAACGGTACTACAGACTATGCATGGTCTATAAATTTTAGACATTGTGTTAACTTCAGAGTCTACTCGGTCGGAAACTGCTTAATAGTGCTATCTTTTGGCACGTCGTATTATAGAAGTGTTTGTTTTGATAGCCAGGACATTCTAGTGCTTAAAATTGCTAACAAGGGACTTCGCTAAGCCAAATACCATATCTATCTATTATTGCAATCGGCTAAAGATGTTGGAACGGACTTTCTCTCAGCTTCTGTTATGCGATAAGCAATGAAATTTACATGGATGAGTTCAAAATGATGGCCAAATGTGCACTACGATTTTGTTCTTCCTTATCACTTCCAAAAAGGCATCTTCCAAAATAGCGCCTTTTTCTTCTTTCTGAGGAGCAGGCCGCTTGGTTGTTTACTAAACGAACCTATGTCCGCTACCAAATACTAGTGCTGGTCTATCACTGTAGAGTCAGTATGAAGTAAACAAACAGTTAGCAGCTTAGAGAATGGTGAAGTAGTCTGGGAAAGATGAAGAAAGCAGCATCTCATTGTCAGCTGTGCACTTTTTAATATATTAAAGACATCTTAGAGTAACGTTTTATAAGTTCTATATCTAAAATTCTAAACAGCGCATCTGCTCTTTCCCCGTTCTTCATCTTGACTAAAAAAGCTTGCATTTGTTCAGATCAGTCAATAAAACTAGATGAAGTGCGCTCGCTTCGCTGCGGGAATCGTGTGCTCTTCAAAATTGCGAGTGGAAAAAGCTATAGAAAAGTCAGAGGTCCAGCTACAGTCGCACTCCGAAAAAGTTTTTTTTAAATCTGCGGTGCTATTTTTCGCGAAGAAATAAGGTGTCCTCCGTCTTTTCGCTTAGCACCCTGCTTTAAGCTGATGGATCCTTTTTAGCTAAATGAGAAGAACTGGCTGTGTAGTTATTAAAAATTTAGTTGAGTAACGATCCCTTAACATTTCAGTGCCTTAAAATTCTGCGCATGAGAAGAGATCTCCCTTCTTACTACCTACGTTCACTAGAAGAGCTTGCCTTTTTTCGCATTATTAGGTAGAATTATCTAAAAATGATTCTTGCCCTTTTCACGAAAACCACAACGTGGTTTCAGAAGTGCGAGCGAAGGGGGCACTCCGAGAAAGTCTGAAATCCGACGTAATCTCAGACTTTTCTATAATTAATGAACTAGGCCGCTCCGACAGGCTTACGATTTTCGATATTGCAGGAATGAGAACAGATGAAGAAGATAGCTGAATGCTGTTCTACCCTCACAAAAATCTCTCACACACTCAATGAAAAAGTACACTAACAGCCAGTTATTCTAGTACTTCCCTGCTACTACAAGAAAAAAAGGGCAAAGAACTAATGACTCCGCTGTGCATTGGTATTCAAAGGAATATTCGAATAATTCGAAATTTCGTTTATCGATTATTCGAATATTTGAATATTCGATGAAATTAATTCGAATACTAATGTATAGACTCCATGCTTGACTTTTCCCTTAGTTTCCAATCCTTGATAGTGATGGCTGATAGAGCTGATTTGCTCGTTGATTATTTCGAATCAATTTTTAAGAGAACCACTTCTATGCAGTGCGGTTTTGAATTAGTACGCTGGGTTAATATGGTGGTTAATATGGTTAGATTGGCCGATAAGTTCCTGTGGAG
>KN549677.1:0-14012 GCA_000797555.1 Oesophagostomum dentatum | reverse complement strand
CGCAGGCTTTGCTATGCGAATCTTAGGTGGAATTCCAAAAGTGTGAGCAACAAAGCTACAGAAAAGTCAGTGTTTCGGCGGCAAGCGGACTGCAAAACGGCTATTTTTTTCAAATCTGCACTGTTTTTTTCCGAAAAGTAAAGCTTCCATACCTCTATTTGAGGATAACGGATTCCTTTTACATGAATGGGAGGAAATGGCTGTGTAATTTCAAAAAAAATCTAAAACTACGACCTTTTGACATTAATGCCTTGGATATGGATAGCATCTCCCTTCTTATTCCTTGCTTTTATCACCTACGTTTATTACAAAAGCTTGCGCTTTTTCAGGATTATTATATAGAATCAGCAGAAAATGATTCGTGCATTCTTCGGGAACACCACAACGTGGTTGTAGAAGCGCGAGCGAAGCGAGCACTCAAAAAGAGTCTGAGGTGCGGCGTAGCCGGAATCTCAGACTCGTTGTGTTTATTTAGTAGTGCGAAATCTGCATGAATTATAACACACTCCGCAGTAGAGTGTGACAGGAATCTCACAGTTTCTTGTAACAATGTCACCTTCAGAGTGACCGCTGTGTGTTCCATATCTGCAACACGACCAGCTTTTTCTAATTGTAGGGTCTGACTCTAACTTTCTCGGGACTTTAGGCGTTTTGCTTGTACGTCTTATGTAAAATTACAGTCAAACCCGTGTTCTAGCTCTACTAAGCAATGTTTTCTGCAACTTTTGATTTTTTTGTCGAATTTTTCTGCTCTTTCCAAATAAACTAAAAGAAAATTTCTTAATGAGAGGAGTATGCAAACAAGTAGGCAAAGAAACATTTCCGATTTAATGATAAAAGATACAAGAAAAACCGAAGGTATGGATCCTTTTATACGCGATCGCCTTTGATCTTCCTCACCGTTTCGACCTATGGCTGCTGTGGCACAAACTTAAACGCAGCACCCACGGAACAAAATCGATTTTGAAGTTTTTGTATCTTTTGTACGCTAGCCACATGGGTTGCCCAAAGCCAAAGTAGAAAAGCACAAAAGTTAAAACGCACCCAGCAAATGCCGAAAATGTGCCCATCCTGCTTATTCAAGTTATGAGGGTAAGCGGACGAGTTTTCCGTGGATTTCGGTGTAACTGCATCAACTACGAGGTCTAAATTAGAATTTCTGCCGCTTCCGCCATTGATCTCAGTAGAGTGGTGCGCTGTTGCTGTAATTACACGGAACCGTACTTTTTCGACAGCAGTCCACGGAAAACTCGTCCACTCACCCCCGTAATTTGGATAAGCGTTATGGGCACATTTTCGACATTTTCTCAGTGAGTTTTAACTTCTGTCCTCTCCTACTTTGGCTTTGGGCAACCGTATGGCTGGTGTATAAAAAATGCAAAAATCTCAGAATCGACGTCCTACGGAATACACAAGTAGGTAATTGGCTATTCCTCTCGATCAGCTGCCGATCTGTGTTATTCCCATCCCGGGTCTAGTAGTTAAATCTCAGTACCCTTACACGCACCCTGAAAGAACATAACAACTGTTCAAAAAATATTCCTAATAGTAATTCTAACACACGTTATACAATAAAATCAGTGCAAAAGCGCTTGCGTGACGATGAAAGCAAATCTTTTCAACACACATCACAAGTATTCCTGGTGTTCCTGAAGTCTACCTCGATCAGCAATTCAGAGTCGAGAGTACAGTACAGTACTTCGCTACAGTTGGAAAAAAAGCTCGAAGCATAATTTGATGTGCGCTGAATGCTGCGCTATTTAGCATCTGCGTACTGTTGTACTGCAAAAAATCTTTTATAATAATGTTAATACAAGAGAAGGCTTCGTTAACTACTGTAGCTTTAGAAATGGGGCTGCACCCTTGAAGAGGAGGCAATCAACATTCTTAACAATGCCAATTGCGCGGGAACGGACGATTTCCCGATATCGGGTCATGCTCCAGCAGGCAAAGCCTACTTTTACACAAAGTGAGTTTTGTGCTCTATTTAATTAAATTGTGACGGGGCTTGGCATAACCACAAACGGCTGTCTGCTTCAGTTGGGACATTGGAAAGCTTGGACCTACGTGAAAATTTGCATCTTCCCGGATTTCCTTAGTTAGTGCACGAACTCCTGCGTCTTTCAAAGGAACATTTTTCTCAAGACCTCGCTCAATGGCAAAATGGACTATATCTTTGAATAGTTATTATCCATCTGCATCTAATCCTTGCACTTCTTATCAAACGTATCTCTAGGAACTTTAACCATCATAGAAATACAGAAGGTCATGCAAACAAGAACGAATCCGTGGGACCTTGTTTTCCTGTAGCTAAAGAAAGAGGAAGTAGAAAACAGTATCATCTTTTACTCATACAATTCTTTGCATCTGCCGGCACAACTGTTCGTTGGGATTTTTGCATTTTAGAATAACCTCCCTAGGACTTATCCAAAACCAAAATAACGATACCGAAGACGTGTTTGCCCATGTTAAGAGAATGGATGAGATGTCTCTTGAACAGGAAAAGCACCACAAAGCGCATATGCCACTAAGCGATCCTCCATAAGAAGATAGTTGTAAAAACAGCCACCACCAGTTATGAGCACAGCGAAAACGTCTACTGAAAACTATTAGCAACTTTCCAAGGCAAATTTTTTAGACAGCAGAAGCTCATGAATTTCTATAAGAAGCGTACGCGTAGCGAAACATCAAATACGTGGCAGTAGTCCCTCTCTACGCAGGGCAGGCAGGAAGTCTAACTGTCCACGTCTGATTATCCCATGATCGACAAAGTTCGCGATGGAACGACAACTTATCCGTTTCCCTAACCTGCAAAGCATTTTTTCCGTAAACTGTAAACTTTGTGCTCTCTTATTTTGGCCTGAAACGGATCTTGTAAAATGTGTTCTAAAGTTGCAGAAATCTAATTTTTCGGCGGGTGCTGCTGCGCGATGATGCCGCGGCAGACGCGACGTGCTGTACGGTAACCAGACCACGGTTTGAAGCCCCTGCATTGCGGTCACAGAAACCTCATGAAGGAATAAGGCATCCCTTCCTGTTCCCCTTACAATGGGAGTTACTTTAGCGTAAATTGGAACGACACAAACGGTGTACATAATTGTACCTTTTTTAGTAGAAACCTAGAAAATCTCCTCCTCTAACCCTGATCTGAATGAGCTACAACGTTTCGAAGTTTTCACAGCGATAATGGTTAGGATGGTCTATTATAATGTTATGGTGCACGAAAGAGCAGGAAATCTTTTGAGGATATGGATAGGAGCCGTATACAGTGTTCTTAAATCATTCTACAGTAGTAATTACCTTTATTAAGCATGGTATCATTGTTGTAATCCGACTAACCACTTGGAAACTACTTGCTTAGAGGGGCTCTGTACAGATTTTGAGGGTATGTAACTCGTTCACGTCAAGCTTAGGGATGGAGAATTTTTGAATTTCTACTATACAGGGCACGGGGATTTTTACTATATGCATGGTTTGTCCGCTCGAGTTTACGCTGAAATAACTTCCCTGGTTAGCACAATCACTTACTCAGACAGTAACACCGGGATATCCGAAGGCGATTGCCGGGAGATCAGTCGCGTGATCTTTGGTTCCCCGTAAAGTCCCTCTGGTCTCCTGGTAAACACCCTCGGATCTCTCTGTACCTGCCGCGAATGCTTTTTCCGGATTTGGCTATAGTCGAGTTGATCAGTCGGTGCAGTGTTGTAAGGCGTGCAGCGACATCAAATCATCAGCCATGGAGCGAAATTCCACCCAAGACCACAGTAACGGCTGACCATCAGTTCGCGCTCCAGCTAATTTAGAGACGCCTTTTTTCCCCTGAGTTGTGTAAGTGCACACTGCACAGCACTGCACCGACTGGTCAACTCGACTATGTTTTCTTTCGTTTTTGTTACCGCGAAGTAGTGGCTTATCCACTCGGTCATTCACGCGTTATCAGACACTCCGTTTGTTCTGCCAATGAACTTTTATCAATATTCACATTCCCAAAATTGCGCTGGGGGTCCCCATCTATTAGTATAAGTTCCCCTCGAGACTCCCGGTGCTTTGCTTACTGTTCATCATGTCCTCCGGTCTTTGCCACGCCCATCTTCATAGTGTCTCGGGTCTCTCGATAGTACAAATTGTCCGTCAAGTCTTCCAGTGTTATTTTCTGAGTACGCAGCGGCCCTAGTAAATTAGGTTATATGCATGCTACAGCGTTTGCAGTAGGCACATGGCTTTTTGCTTATCCGGCGATGGCGGTTATCGTTACCAACATAGACCCCGTGAAATAGTCCGTACCTTTCGTGGGAACAGCTTTTTCCAGCAGCTAGCTTTGTGCTAGCTTTGTGATATTCTCCTGTTATTCAGTACGCCCAAAGGTATGGCAGTACCCTCGACCGTTTTCTAGCCATTTGCGTCCGTCTTCTGAGAAAAAAGAACCACAATGCAGTCGTGCTGCCGCGTCAGATGCTAGTTACTGCCTCGAAGATTGAATTCCCACGTTCGCATCTCCTCTTCGCTACCCTCCGCAATTTGCGACGACGTCATCACACGTCACAGTTAGCCTCTCTCTGCCGCGATAGCTGCAAAAATTTGTCTGATTTAACGCCGTTACCTTATTCTTGGCTTCATCAGTGAGGTGGTTTAGGAATAACAGGAGGCAGCTCTGAAAATAGCCCAAAAATTAATGTATGAAAATCCTAATAAACATCATTGAGGCTAGTCTGGCTAACCTTTTGGCAATCATCCTTCAGCAACCAAATCTTACCGAGAAAGTTCTTGGTGCAAAAGTTTTCAAGTATGAGGACAGCTACTCATGAAGTGAAATACGGCAATTTCATTGATTTTTATCGCTGCATGTGCAAACAGATAGACTAACAACTTGCGCTCTACAGTTAGTGAAAAGCAGTCTATTTCAACTCGTTTAACAGGAGTGGGGTACATCAATAGTTTGAAGAGCATGAATGATAACTTGCCTCACCACAGCGACTCCATACCAAATCTGAAACTCTCTAGAAATTCTTGTGGATGAATGCTCAAAATCAGGGATCTCGAAATATATGTGATTTTCCTACTGAAAAGCGCACTAATTTAAGCGCAAACCTAATATAGTTCTGTCAGAGTGCGCCCCACTCCCCTCCTCGGGAATGGGTCCGAAAACTTTTGAAAGTGGCCCAAAGGCCAGAGAAAAATTGAAAAAGGGGTGAACTTTTTGAAAATAATTTTTGTTGATTGAAAATAGTAATTTTCATTCTTTAAAAATTTCTCGACAAATTTTACAATCGATTTTACCTTCGCCCTGCCCCCAGTCCCGCGTAGTTTTGGTCTGAGGAGGAGCGTATCCCCCCCCCCTCCCTCCGGAAAAAATTTTCTGCGACCGCCACTGCTAAATAGGTATCTATTCCTACTAGCTAGCCAGACATTCACGGCCCACTGCTGTAGCCTTCAGCCAACGCTTTCATTGAGATGGATTAGTCGACCGCGAACTCCCGCAGATATGCACAACCTATATTTTAAAGCTCGCTTCCGCCATTGCTTCTGAAAAGGACATTTTTGAACCCCTACCCCAGAAGCGAAATTCTTATATTTGATTTTTATCTCGAACACAGAAATGAATTGGAACTGTGCCTTCAACAGATAATCGATAACGGCATCGAGCGCTGCCCAAAACCATTTTGTTTATGTGGGACATTGCTTTCCAATGTTTCATGTCAGCTAAAAAAGTTTTCTTTCCTCAAATTTGAGTCGTCTTTCTGTGTTGTGGGAACAAGCTGACACCACAAACTAGCGTATTCCAGCAGTTGCAAATAGCATGCGTCACTGTTTGCCATGGCAGTAGCAATTTTCTTGGAAAGTGTTTTCAGGGAATATGACTACGATAGGAGTTTTCGCATAAATATCGATACTACGCTCAACTCGCAGTTGCAGCTTATAGGAAGTACGGAGTTCTCTGATATCACTGCAAGCGAGGTCAAGTATAGCGGTGAAACGAACTTGGACAGATATGCTAGTGTAAGTGACGAGATGTCTATAGGGAATATGAGGAAGAAGAAAGCGTGAAAAATGGAACATAAAATTGTTTCCTCTACAGCTGATTCGTTCAACAACCACAGAAATAGCCTGTGCTCTAAAAGAATGCAGCAGCTGTCAAATCTGCGATGGTTCAACTGATTATGGTGAATATTCCTTCATATGCCTAACAAATGAAGAGTGAGTTTTCTTTAGCGTTTGAAAATGCTTTAGCACTATTTTCGAAAGTTTAAAAATCCGTCTTAGTGATTGCTGAAAGGCAGTACACGAAAATATTTGATTCTGAGGATTAATTGTTAGAATGAATGACAGCGACTCTTTTCCTATACCCAGTTGTAATTGTGAGACTGCTCTTTCCTGTGAGTGCATAGCAAAAAAAAACCCCTAAAGTTTTCCTCGCATCTATTCGCTCATCTTTAATTACTATCAGACGTTGGAACAAGGACGTCACTTTCTGAAACGTTTAAAGCCTTCTGCAATTAGTCACTCACTTGTGGCCCGTAGTGCAACCTCGCGAGTAGGCCACTTCTCTGTCATTCCGGGTATACAGTTTCCCTGTTAAAATTCTCTGCCATAGCGCATCGACTGCATCAGATATAAGTACTGCCGCTTAAGCAATAAAATAAATATGACATCCAAACTTGCGCCCCCCCCCTCCCTAATGAGAGGAAGGCAGAGCTTTCCTCCCATGCGACGCTTAGGGCCCATTAGAACCGGGGCGCACTAATGCACTAATAATACGGGAAGCGAAAGCGAAAAAATACGCGAAATCTCACTAATACGGGAAGCGGAGCAGCTCTAAAAATCGCAGTTAGCTCGTAGAGCGGGGAGGGCGTTAAACCTGGATTTTAGGCGTAAAAAGGAAATTCTTGCAGGAAAATCTGTTGAAGCATACAAATGATCCTGGACGAAGAAAATTTTTGAAACGAGGGCTGGATAAACTCAAAAAATCATGTCAAAATGAAGGGAGAGCAGAAGGATCAAGCCTGAACCTCTAGTGGCGATAGGGAGGGCCCTTACGTCACGTCTAGGTTATTCCTTGCACGAAAACTCTCATTCTGCAAAGATCCCAGCGGAGAATTCCGCGATTTTCGAATTCTTCGTGGGTGATCCGTCCCTCAGACGCTGAGTGGTCCGCGCCTGGTTGGGCTATAATTGGACCACCCGTTCCATTCACACACGGATGCGCCACTGGTGACATTTGTGGGCAATGCTATTATCTGGAACGAACCAATAGAAGATAGTGCGCCCCAATTGGGCTGCCGCCTTTCGGGGCGAATATTTTGTTCGGCCGATTTTTTTGAAAAAATGTGGCATGATCTATGTTTTATATATAGGAGGATTATATACGATTTTTAAACAAACGCGCACCTTCTAATTTCAAATGCAGCAATCAAACTATATAGCTATTCGAGAAGCAACTACATGATCGAAGATGCTAAAGGACCGAACTGTGAAACGGATCCAATCCCCTATACGAGGTTTGTTAATACGTAGATTAGATGTGTCTTCTTGTCCTTCTTAACCTCTTGCACTTATAGGGGAAGTTTCAAGTTGTTTTAATCTGGCTAGTAGGCTTTAACTTCAGAAATGAAAAAATATGGACTACAGAAAGAAATACGGCCAACATGTGCCAAGATGCATAAGAAAAATGCAATAAGTCTCTCCTGCCTCAGAGGTAAATCCAGTGAGTCAATACATACATACAATTGTGAATGCTCTACTTCACACCAGCGATAAAAGGCAGAGTTATGACTTTCACGGCATAAGCTCATTTCTTCATCTATAGGTCTTCGACGGGTACGTGAGAAGAGGGGCGACTCTTCCACAAACAAACGGTAAAAACAGGGGAAGTTAGGATGTATTATAGAAATAAACATTTCATAAGAAAAATCGTTAAAATTGCAGACGTGAAAGAGTACTTGGCAGATATGTTCCACATGACAGTTCAATATTAAGGCCTAAATGTAGCCGAAACCTGGTGGAATACTTCTGACTACGGAACGAGCGGATAGGATGTTTGTCATCTCCCAGCGTTCATTTTTACTTTTATTGATTATTTAAATTAAATTTAAATTATGCCTATATTTTATTTCATTTTTGATACTAACACTTTATTCGAATGATTTTTAAATGGTTCCGCATATATTGGAAAAAGTTGTTCTGTACAGCAGAACTGCGCTCGATGTTCTAATCGTAAGCAAACATAATTTTACAAACACTAAAAAGCAATTTAAGGTAATCCTGCAGCAACGCTTCAGGTCAAAAGACGACCTGGTATATGCCTTAGCAGAACCCCAAAACCGAAGATCTATTCGCATGCTTTCTTGAGCTACCAATCAAATTCTTCCAAAACAATCTCTAGATTTTTAAGAAGATTTTAAGCTATTTCAGTTTCCCTAAAAGAGGCGATGTTATCTACGAGTTCATCCCTACCACTACCTCGACTACTACGGAATCCACTACTACAGCGACTAGTACAACAGCGGAATCAACTACTACTGAGTTTACAACTACTACTGCGGCAACTACCACACCAACAACCACAACTGAATCAACAACAACGACAACTCCGTCTACAACCACAGAGACAACAACAACAACAACCACTCCTACGACGATGACGACGACGACGATGAGGACGACAACGACTATACCCACTACAACCACCACTGAAGCCACTACTACAACCACCACTCCGACGACGACTAGAACTACTCCTACGACCACTACTGAGACTACAACAACTCCAACAACTACTACACCTACTACCACGACGACTACTACTACAGCTGCCGTAACTACTGCTGGTAACTCTTTTGGGTTATACCTGTTAAACTGCAGCCACCCCGCTGTGATGCGCGCGCTGAGGGCTACGACGCTTAACAAAAACTGCAGTCAACCAAAACCCAGTTTTAGCTAAACAAAGAAAAAGTCATAGGAAATTCTGTAAACATTTGATCCATATACGACCTCGAAAACGCAGATCTTCACAAACACCTGTCAAGATATACAAAAAAGCTTATGAAAAAAATCTCCGGAATAGATATAGTCGCGTAGGAAATTCTTATCGCACGTGAGCGGTATATGAATAGGTTTTCTCCTTGAATACTCCGAAAATATGAGTTTGATTACGAAGCGGAGATTTTCTCAAATTTCGTCTGCTCTGCATGGCTATGGCTAGTATGATTCTCTCTTCAGGTCCCATTGGGGAACCGAAGAAGAAAAACATTGAGACTGTAGCTTTCACTAACCTTGGGTAACTGAGTGCGAAGCTCCAGCATTCAAAAGACGTGCACTTGTACTCAGTATCAAACCTCTAAGATGCCTGTTCATATACTTATAGGAGATTCACATTTAAGATAGAATGAGGTACACATGCGTGAGTAACAAAACCTGAAATCTATTGGATGGTAGAATTGCGAAGAAGTTCTGGTAATCCAAAACCCCAATTTTCCTCCTTATAATCAATCTATTAAATGCTCTGGTATTAGAAAACTGCCAAGCTATGCCGCGGTTAGAAGAAAGACAGTAGGAACAGTAGCGATTCAAATTGTGTGTTCGCTTGCAACAGTTTCTCTAATGAACACATGAAGATGCGATATATTTGTCCACAGACAAAACCATAGCATGAACCCTAGAAACGAGCAACTGTCGATAATAATTGGTGTGCTGCCATTTATCCAAAATGTGAGCTATAAGATATCTCAGGTAGCCTACCACTATTTAAGCAAGTCCTCCCGAACTGCTGGTACTTAGTCCTAAAATCTGTGCAGACACTCGTCAGCTTCGGCTGCTATTAAGCTTCGCATTTGGATGAGACGTTTTGGTGACTCCATAAGTTGTCTCGATTCCCGGTTATTCCTAATCCAGATGAACCGAGTACACAATTTGGTGAAGGAGTTTTGTCACGTCGATAGCTAATATAACTGAAATGACTCAATTTTAAGCCTCTGAAGACGGTTTAACATCCAAAAAGCCAGGAAAAGGGTGTAAACATAACATGTGGCATAGAAACAAAGCATATTTGAAATGCGCTAACCATCTATGTACATATGTATGCTTTACTCTTTCACGGTAAACATTCGGAACACTCGTAGTTGCTTGACTATTGATGTTTTGATACTTCTATTCTAGGGATGGTATTTAGAGGATGTGTTGCTTACCCACATCTTTCACATAGAGCTTTCAGGAAAAACGAAGAGCGATCTTTAATCTTTAGTCATATTTAACTGTGAGGAATAACTCAGTATTAAATTGTCCCAGAATCTCTACTGTTTTTCTTATCTTACCTTTCGGCACCAACATTCTAAGATGTTATAAAGAAAACTCGGTGATCCAGACACCACCACAACCAGAAAATCCTCCTCCATAAATGGGCTTATCCAAATTTACCAGTTTTTACAGTTAGTGTTGGTTATCTGAAACGCTTTAGTGTTATGAAAGAGATACAAACTCGCAGCATTCCTCTTTGAATTTCCGCAGCAAAATTTTCTCTTTAAAAAATTGATAAAAAAACGAGGGTAGCCTAATTTGCATAAGCTTCACTTTTTTAAGACTTTTCTAATTTTTAAGTACTTCTGGATGGCGGCCACATTTTGATCAATCAATATTAGAATACTACGCAGTACTGAGATCGTCGTTTATGTCAATCTTTTTCATCAATCGTTATCGATGTGCACTACTCAGTTTGGAGGCTTTCATCGCAGCGTAGCTTCAATAGATCATTTCAAGCTCAATATGATCAGCTTTTTCTATCCACTTCTGTTGCTCTTTCATAATCATTTGGGACTGAAAAGAAGGTGATTGTTTTCCCCTCGATTTTTGTGCATTTTGAGAGCTGCAATTTTCTAAGTTTTTGTAAGTGATGAAATCCATGACACAGAAATGACCACAATTTCTTAAGTTTTGAAGGCGTGTGTAAAAGCAGTAGGAATGGTGGGAAACCCAAAACTACGCTTACTACATATTACAGCGACCAGGAAATCATTTCGGCTAGGTATATTAAGAACTGGTAATTCCCTAAATATGATTTAAAAATAAGCTCAATCCGACAAGTGCTCTCATACTACATTCAGCACAGGTCCGGTTATTGCTCTTCTGCAAAACTGGATTATTTCTAGGTAACAAAATGGCGAAAAATGATACTGATTTACTGAGCATCTTCACCTTAGTTTACACTCGAAAATGCTTAAAGGCAATGTACCACGAGATCTGAGTACTTGCACATTTGCTACCAGCGGCGCCTGTTGGTCCTTTGTATCCATTGCAGAAGTTTCAGCGAAAAGCTCCCACCCGTGTTTGAGGAAAATTGCAGAACAGCGTCTTGTTGTAGAGCTGATCCACGAGTTAATATACCGAAATGATGTGTCAAGGCAGAACAAGCGAATTATTATTTGCTTAGTAGATCTGCTTTGACATATGTTTGTTCTGCACCGCTTGTGTATTAGCCTCAAAAACATGGCGCTGTTCCGCGGTTTTCCTCCAAAACGGCTGAAAATTTTCTCTTGAAACTTCTGCAGTGGATAGAAGAGGCCAAAAGGCGTCGACTTGTGCCAAATATACAGGAGCTTAGATTTTGTGGTACACTGCCTTTAGGTTTAGATACTGAAGCTGGCGTACACTTGGTTTTGATATCGAGGCGGATTCTGGACCATACGCGCACGGTCGAACTGGCAGTGCAGCAGGACACAGTCACCTCAATTTGTTCCAGTTTTGGCAAAAAGTTGAGCTTCGTTTTCGGTCATTATTATCTATGTTTAGGGGTATATCGATTGCACAAAAGCTTATCTTCTTGTTCAAATATATAGAACCAAAATTATGTGATCGGTTTTTGCTCCACCCTCAAAATGATCGCATGTGCGCTGCTCAGAGTCCGCCTCGATTTCAAAACAAAGGGTATGTGATGGAAATCAGCATCCCAGCTATCCCCGTGATGTTAGATTTAGTCAAGCATACACAAGATATTATTACCAGTAGCCGCAGCTCATCCAGACGTTATCACATCTGGGCGGCCTTACCAATTCTCTTCTGTGTGCTAGTTCAAATTTCAGTTATGGCTTCCTCCATTGGTACCACTAGTGGCATGAACCATAGAAACCGCGAAGCAAAACCAGACCTGCTCATGAAAGAGAACATCTACTACCAAATTTGCGGCAAAGTGTGTACCGAAAATTTTCTTGCAACACAAAATTATGTTCTCGTGGAGAGAAGATGTATCCTCTACAACTTCTCCATGTAGAGAATCGTGAAAAACTACTATGAAAAAAATATACCAAACGAATCGCCGAAAGCCAACAACGTTTTTGACAAATTGTTCAAAGCTTGTGAAAGCCAGATTTCTATCACTTAATTTATGTGAGAATAGGTATCCTGTTAACTACATACTTTAAATTTCTTGCTCATATTGCTGGAGAATCCGCTGGTTTGAAGGATATGGCGAGGAAACTCCCGAGTAGGTTTTGCCCCACGATTTTTTTCTGCACCAGGTTAGCTTGATTACTCTGAATATTGCCATTCCTTTTTGAACAACAATCTTGGTCTACAGTTTTCGAGCATGTTCATTCTCGTGCTTGGCAGTTGGTGCTTTTACGGGCGTTCTTGGTTTGAATTCTCCATAAGTTATAACAGTATGAAACACTTTCCCATTCATTCATACAGGATTCCTGTCCAGTTTCATATTTTCTTGAGGCGTACACCGCCTTCATTAACATCTGCAATTTGTTGTCAGCACACCACTGAGCGTATGTGATGTATGTTTTAAATAAATAAGGCAATAACACGCTGAACATAGGAGAGGCTTAGAACCATTTACGGCACACGATTATAAGTTATTGTAAAGGAAGCGTACGGGATGATGCGACAGCGTTCATACGGGGAAAATTTTGCACAGATGTTGAGCTTTTTGCTTCTTTGCAATTTTTTTGGTTCGCAGTAACCTTCTCCAAATGTTTTTTTATTCTGAAAGGGGCAAATTCAAGACGTGAGTTTTGCGGCCGTTTTATTGTGGATTCAGCCAGGGGATTTATCTAACAGCCAAGCTTGCTACTTCATATTAAGAAGTGTCAGTCTAATTCAGATGAGGTGATCGACTCTTAGCAAACCACCATTTTCAAATTATCTTAACTGAGTAGACTTTACTATCCTGGATACCGTTCCAATTTTAAGTCATCCTTATGGCCGGTCAGCACAGCTAGCTGCAGAGCTTTAAAAGTGTCTGAAAATTTTTGAATTATGAACGAAAATCTATCTGACTATACAAGCCGACGGTTGTTGGAGCGCGAATGTGCATTTCATTCTCCAAAAAAGCTTTGAAAAAATTGTAGCAGCCAAAAGAGAAGAAGCAGCGAAAACGAGGGATTTCTACACTTTTCCAAAATATGCCTGTTCGCTTAGTGTTATAGGGTATCTACTGGCACTTTTACAGCTAAATCTATGTGTCCGGATAACGGCGACAATGGCATGACTGATGACCTCAGAATTACATATCTTGCTAGGCACAACTCGCTCAGGTAAACGCTCTGCTCTGTACCGCTTCTTATTTCAGAGTATAGTGGTCTCCAATACATATTCAGAAGCACTCTTGCACTTGGAGCTGCTAAGAATGGCAACAATGGCACACTATTGAGGCAGGCAAATCGGATGCCTACATTGGTGGGTTCAAACGTTTAAAAAAATCGGAAGTTCTCTGTTGTTTTACTGTATCCCGCTGAAAGGCTGTATATGCGTGGCTAGGCTGTATATTTCCAATTTTGTAACAGCGAGACTATTACTAAAATACAAGCCTGAGATTCCGGCTGCGCCGGACCTCAAACTTTTTCAGGGTGTTCGCTTCGCTCGCACTTCTACAAGCATGTTAAAGTTTTCATGGATAAGGCACGAATCATTTTCAGCTAATTTTATCTAATAATCCGAAAGAATGCAGGCTCTTATAATAAAGGTAAAGAATAGGAATGTAGAGTTCCAAGGCATAAATGCGAAAATTACGCAGCCTGTTC
>KN549670.1:4733-16919 GCA_000797555.1 Oesophagostomum dentatum | reverse complement strand
GGGACAGTTGAATTCGCAATAGAGCTAGCAAGTGGAACAACGTACAGGGTAGCGCTGTTCATAGTAGCAAATAGCGGTGGCATGCACGTTCTGGGAAGGAATACACAACACAGGCTCTTCATTCGTTTCACCGAGGGATAGAGCAATAAGCTTAGAATCAGAAGAAATAGTAGGTCCCCATAGAACGACCACATTGACAAGAAATGTTGCAGCCGTGATCAAAAGAGTGTATATAGGGGCAGGAGAGATTGTACCAATCCCCTACACCGCTACAGTACTACCCCGCAGCAAGGTATAATTTGATCAGAACGTGAGCTCATCCCAAACATGGCCTGCGATGGCAAGAATCGAATGCTTAACCTCTCGATTGCAAATACCTTCGCAAGACCAAAAATTTTTTTTTCGAGCAGAGGGGTGGTGGGCAGATATGAACCCGTCGAGATTGTTAAATGAGAACCTAGATTGGGCCACACTACATGCTTGAGCGAGTAACTCAGCCAATCCAGAACAGAGATAAACTACTGTTTAGGTTTTGTGCAGAATCAAGGCTACAAGCACAACTAACGCGTTTTTGGAGACCTTGACCAAGAGCTACGCTAACGTTTTTGCAGTTACTGAATAGGAGCCAACGCAGACAACCTAGTTCGAGCGCTCAATTGACACAGGATATGCATAGCCCATCCGACAAAAGGCGCACCCGAGAGCCAAGCTCTTCCAGCAGGTCTTTTCCTATAACACTGGTACAGGAGAAAGAAAGATGGATCACTTAAATTATGTGTTGACTATAGAAAAGTGACCCAAGTGGCGAAAACGGACAGCTATCCGCTTCCCACAATACACACGATATTGCAGCATCTAAAAGGGAGGAGATTCTCCTCCACGCTTGGCTGTCTCCTCGAGATATTGACAGCCTCTCTCCAGATGCAAAGGAGAAATCTGCATTCACGACCACTGAAGGGCTAAACAATTTCGGGTGCTACCATTTGGCTTGACATGCTCTCCGGCAGCATTTCGATGGTTGATGCATTTAGTGTTGCAAGATCTTTTTGATGATAAAGTATGCTGCTACATGGATGACATAATGGTAGAAACCGAAAATCACGAGCATCAGTTAGAAGTGCTAGGAACAGTTTTTGAGGGGCTGCGAGGAGCTGATTTCAAGTTGAACCCATGGAAATGTGTTTTAATTGAAAGCAAAGTAGAGTTTCTCGGACATGTCCTGGACTAGGAAGGAGCATATATGAGCCCAGCAAAAACTGAGGCGATAATAAACTATTCTGTTCCCACGTCACGAGTAGGTCCTGGCACGAGCTGGGTCAAGCTAGGCTTCGCAAAACGAGAAAAATTGAGGCTTCATGAAAAAGGTTTCGTATACGGTTCAATGCAAAGCACTGAACTTCACTCAAAAAATAGGTGGGATACCCTGGCCTAAGGGGTACCAAAAGTGAAGGTCCAGTTTTGACGGACGGGTGTGGGCAAAAGTGAAGGTGTAAATATAATATTTTTTCCTATTATTATTAAATATTCGTCCTAATTAAATTAAAAAATAAACAGCGAATTAATTTTAAAAATATAAGTCTAAAATATTTTAAATATTTGATAGATATTCTAAAAATATTTCTATATTTTCGTAGAACACGGCTCACATGTGTGCACTGAGCTGGACATTTCAGTTCTCGACATATTTCACCACCACTCGGAGGGCTTTTTTCAAATGTGAGGTCATCTTATAATAGAGGAAGGTTTGCACTGTCGAATGGTATATCTGGTTTTGCTGGAGCTGTTGTGCAAGCGCTGACAAACTGCGTCAAAGTCGAGCGATTTTTAAGCTTTAACTGATAATATCAGGCTTCAACGAAGTCCAGTCCCAAATCCGCAGTCCGGACTACACTCATCATAGGGAATCGAACGGTGTATAATATGCCTATGTCTCATCAACTGGGGCTGAGATCTCACAGCCGGGCGTATTCGTAACAGGCTTGCACCCGATTTTATGCGTCCTTTAAGCGAAACGAGCGTAAGCCCGTTATGATTACGCCCGGCTGCGAGATCTCAGCTCCCAACCGATGAGACATAGGCATGTTATACATCATTCGATTAGAGGAGTCCGCAGAGGACCTCGCTTTTGAGATTGCACTTCATTGAAGCCTGATATTATCAGTTAAAGGCAGCGTACGCGGAAATTTTCATTTTCGAGATTTTGGTACATTATGAAAGAAGACGACGGGCCGAATACGGTTGTCACAATGATACCGCTCAATTCTGCCTTGGAACTTGAAAAACGCCATTTTATGCGACAAAAAACGCGAAAAGTGCACTGGGGGAGCCTTCGCTTTACAGCGAAGGTGGGCAAAATCGGGCGTAACTGCTATAATGGATGTGTTCCAGAGGTTTTGCTCTTTCGTTCCATACCAAAATTGAGAAGCTGCTCTCACCCTAGGTATTCATTTAAGCATGAGTTTCAAGTACCAATTTACGCTGCAAAATAGTGGGCCCAGAAAATGAGGGGATCAGATTGAATGCCCATGATTTTTGTTAAAATGAATGAGCAAAACCTCTTGAATACATCCGTGATAGCAGTTGTGCCCGAATTTGCCTACCTTTGCTGTACTAGTGCACTTTTCGCATTTTTGTGGCATAAAATGGCATTTTTCAGGGACTCTAGGCGAAATTGCCTGGTGTCACCACGATAGCCATATTCGGCTCGTCGTCTTCTTTCATGTCATTTCAAAATCTCAGAAACGAAAATTTCGTGCGCTGCCTTTAAAGATTAAAAATCGCTCGATTTTAATGCAATTTGCCAGCGCTTGCAGAACAGCACTAGCAAAACCAAATACACAGTTCGATAGGGAAAACCTTCCTCTATTTCGATAGGACCTCGCATTTAGAGGAAGTCCTCTACTTCACAGAGAAATTTGCCAATAACCAAAACATACGTAAAATTAAGTCAAAAACTGGGTCAAATTTGTGCAATCCGCCAGCACTTCTAGAATAGCTCCTGCGAAACTAAATACATTTTCGATAGGCCAAACCTTCCTCTATTATAGGAGGACCTCGCATTTGGAAAAAGTCCTCCGAGTGGTGGTGAAATATTCCGAAAACTGAGCGGGTTGAAGGTAGGTCCAAAGTGAAGGTCCCCCTCTGAGCCTTGGAAAAGTGAAGGTCCCTGGCGTAAATTTGGGGGGGGGGGTATTCCACCTGTCTCAAAAACTCACTCATAAGTTCAGTGTAAAAACCTGGTGATACAGATCTATTAATTATGCAAAAGAAATTCACGTGCGGTTATTTTGATTACATATGAAACCGTTATGATTCTTCTAGATAGAATTTTTGTCCATATGTGCCAGAGGCAACGCAAAATATTATTCAGTGAACACGATGGTCAAGAAACCATAAAATGTAGGAAAAGAAATCGAATCTAATGTTATTTTCGTCCTCGATATCTACTTGTGTTCTTTGGTAGAGAAGTATAAGAAAATCCGCTCTAAAGCAACGTAGGATTTCAAATTTAGACCCAGAAGGGTTTGCTAAGACACCTATATGCAGCAAATACTGATAAGTTGCCTGCAAACTGAATGGAGAATGCAAAATTAGACACTGAATAAATGATCAGAATTCTATGATTCGACTCAGCTTACAGGAAAATGGCATCGGCTCCGAGTAATAGATTTTTTATTTTGCAGCCATTTTCAAATCTTTCCATTAATTTGTCTAGTGGCTTCAATACTAGCACTGGAGTGTCGTTTTCTTCCAGCAATTCCTCTCTTCTGTTTAAAATAAAAACTCTTAAAAGGCCATTTTCCAAGCTCTTTGAAAACGTGCTCTAAGCGAACGATATGCGCTACAGCAGACTCGCGCGAACATTTCTTTTCGACATGAACAGGTTTTCTTTTTCTTCACTCATTTATGTTGCTGTTGTTATACTGCCTATTGTTTTTTTTTCGCGTTTTTTGCTTTGTTTGCTAATCTTGTTGCTTTAATCGTTTCCTCTGCAGGTTTGTCCACAGCTGGAACCACGGTAAAGTGAGTTTCATGGTCTTTTTTTTACTCTCAGTTCTTTCTTCTTAAAGCGTTATTACTTTATTTTTTATCTGTTTTTTTTGTTTCTACTTTGCCTATCTTGCATGGTAACCACTTTACGATTGCGGCCAAGTTTAGATGGTAAGCTGCCGCTATAGTTTGTTTGGCGAACTTTAGAAGGGAATAAGAAGAACTTAATGTCCGCAAGGGACATCGGCACTACCTCCAAAATCTACACTAGTTTTAAGTTCTTTGTCTTTTTTCAGATTAGAATCGAGATAAACACCCCTGTATTAAGATTACAAGGACATTTCAGCGAGATTCCGCTTAAGGACTCCACTCCGTTCAAATTTGTCATATATCATGTTTTCGCATAAGACCTCACCAGAAAGCGTCATTAAACGCATTGGGAATAAATCACAAGTTCCTACTCTGTTGTACAAGCTTAATTGCGTTCATACCGATTTCCCTCGCGGACATTAAGTTCTTCTGCAGAAAGTGATCGCTGACGCGTGCGACTGTGAGCTACGTGCGTATCGATCGGGGTTTGCATCGATATCGGCAGCAACGAACCCCGATCGACACACACATAACTCAGAACCGCATGCGTCAGCGATCACTTCCTACCAGAGCTTGTCAAATGCGACAGCCGTGTGGCAGCAAATCAGCTGTTTTGCGCCCACATCTCCGCTAATTTATGAGATTCTGTGGTTTTTTTCATGCATTTTTAGTGAATTTCCCACTATTTAAAAGCAAGTATTTGTTATGTTAAAAAGTTAGCATTGACCCGTTTCTTCGAGGCAACACTTACGCAGAAAATGAATTTTGAGATTTTTACATTTTAAGAATACCTTCCACAAGATTTGTCCCACTACAGCTCATATTTATCTGTCGTTTCCCTATACGGTTGTAGAAATTCTGGGCTTCTGCTGTTTGTGTAGATTTGTCTTGGAACGTTTATGATCGTTAGGATTTCCACCAGCAAAACTTCCATTAAATATTTTTGTCATGCTTCAGATAGCTGGTTGCAGATCCCTTACAGTTATTTCTTCTGGAAGATACTGTCTCTTCAAGCAGTCTGCAGACACACAAATCTGGCGGAGCCGGCAATCGATCGACCGCCAGGCATTTCTGACTAACTCAGGCAACTGAAACATTTTTTCTATTTGTAGAACGCTTACGCCAATCATGTGTTTAGTGAGTTTGTTCTGGATGCGTATGAGCTACTCTGTCGTGACTTGCTCACCAGTAAGAAATCTTCCGAGTTGTTCTTGTATACCGTACCTGTTCTACTAGACAAACTGAACAATTGATCAAAATCACTGGCGATTTAATTACATGCGAAAAAATGTATTGTTCGTTGTGATTTTAACATGCCTAGTACTAACTGGGTTTTAGCATGCCTCACAGCTTCTTCGACTCCCTCCAAAACTATGGTGGATCTTTGCAGATCGTACAGGTTGAGTCAGCACGTAAGGAAAGCCACTCTAGGCAAGCACATTTTTGATCTTGTTTTATGTAATACTGATAATCTCGTAATGAATTTATTGGTCGCACCACCAGCTGGTACCTGCGGTCATTGCAGTGATTCGTTTAAGATTATGATTAAAAAGGATTACAGATGGGGCCAGACTTGATATCATCAATAAATATTTGTTTAACCTAGACTAGACTGGTATGGATCATTCAACACTGTAAGTTCTGTAAGTGAGAAACACGAACTATTCATAACTATATTCAGATACTGCATAGATGTCATGATGCCTACTACCAAAGTTCCACTGCTCAGTGCTAATCTTCCTGTTCACCTTCTCTCTGGCACAAAAGGTAAGTGCTATGTGTCAAGCGACACTACGACTTAGGCTCGTGCACGGTTTTGCGTTACGGATGCGTCCAGAGTCCTCTATGAGAGGCGGAAAGCTGCTCCGCTTACCGATTGAGTCACTGCAGACTGAGCCTGCAGTGTGATTTGGTGACAGTAATTGCAACCAAGGCGGAAAACATCAAATTCGGAGCAAAGACCCGGGAAACATACTCAGCGTGTGATACTTTCCGTGAGATGCAATCGGAAATGGACCAAGCACATCGAAACATTCGTCGCATCATCCCAGGTCCATCACTTCGAAAGCCATCCATGGGCATCAGCAGCGACATGGGGGCCCTAGCCATTCATCAGGTTCGTCCAGCCCAATCGCGCTACATCTACGTCACATCATCCCAAGATATATCATCCTGGTCACCACATATGTGCAGACGCTTCGCAATCCGATTCTACAACCAAATGTTAAGCACACACCTGGACTATCTTATATCCCTTTATGGCGCGACATTATAGTATCTATTACGAAACGGGGATGACTTCGTGCCAAGACTACCACCGGAAACTTCATGGCCTTTCCCGGAACGGCCGACACCCTACTGCATGCCATTATATGTGCATACATTGTCATTCGTGCAAAGAGAGACCATATCATATCCGATGACGACTACGCGAATGTGCTAATTATGATTGACGACGCAGTACTTGAGCTTCGAGTCGCCAAGCCACATCTGGTGATCCCGTGGCTGAGGTTAGTGGATTCATGAAGTTCCTAGGCACTGTTTATTCTGAGCTTGGATTTGGGGTTGATCAAGTCAAGGGCGTGGTGTCGTCTGTCAAATTCGCCTATCTCAATCGTGTGTTCGCTCGTGGCTCAGAAGCCCTCACTCCGATGAAAATATACATGAAGACCAACCCAGAGATGATACGACGCTTTTCGAGCACTGCGACCCAGTACTAATAGACTTACAACTCAATGTATGGTGCAGTCGATCGAGGAATGGACCCTTTCATTGCCTACAGATCTGCCTCGTGGGAATCCTGCCGGCTAGTGCATTTGGCTTCTCGTGGACGATTCCACGCTGTGGTAACACTTGGTCTAACGCTGCTATTCTGATGGCTCCTACACAAAACGTCCGAAGTTCCCGAACAGCCAACGTGGGATACTGATGAACTGGGATACGAAATCGCTAGATCCATGCGATCGACCATGTATGACTCAGCGAGAATTGCTGTTATCAGTCACACTGAATTCGCCTCGATGGATTGCTTCGCCCATGTCGCATCACCCCCCCCCCAGCGGGTCCTCAACCGAATACACGACCGTCGAATGTGTGAGGATTGACTGCCCATGCAAGTGCTCCAAGTCACTAGCTAACATGTACGACGGCAGAGTTCATAACAAATATCAGTGCGGTATTTCAACGGGGGAAAAGCATCAGTTGAATCTCCGAGCCTTCTGGCAATGGATCGCATGAGTCGCTCGATTACCTCACTCGCAGCATTGTGCTACTGGTTGAAGGACAATGGTGTGGAACGTAATCTGTTATGGACTAGCGTTATCCGTCTCTGGACGCCCGATTGGGACTTGGATTGCCGGACTCTATGTGCAGGCTTCGCTCCAGGCGTGGGCAGGAAACGTCTATCACGCAGTGGCTCATGTTACACATCCCATTGCAGCCTTTCCAAATACGCAAGCATGTGTCAATATTAACATGGGACTGCTCGGTCATTACTTGTCTTACCGCCATTATCGGCACGATTACATAGCCATATTACAAACCCTCAGGTGTTCGGCCTTGCTTGATCGTGCACTACGCGGAGGATCATTCGCCCACAGATGCTACGGAGTTCACACCTACCGGCATTTGTGCGCACAGACGAATCGAACAAACTCAGGTGGTCAGTGACATTGCTCAAGCCGCCTTCCGATGCAAATGCAAAAGAAACGGTAAAAAACCCATTTGAAAAATGGGTAGATTGAAAACAACACGAGCTCACGCATGCAGCATCTGTCCGAAAAGAGGAACAGCCAACCCGCAGAAATCCCGCCCCCTGGACATGGAGGTTCTCCCAAAAATCTCCAGTCCAAATACCTACGACGTGGGCAACGGCACTGTAGAAGAGCACATTGAAATCCAGTTGCAGCGAGCAATTACCTATCTCGGCAGCGATTATTTTAACTTCAGTAGAGCTCAGTCGTGCCAAAACATCACCATCCCTTCCACCCGCACTACGGACGAAGACTCTCACTCTACCATCACGATTGCAAAGTCCGTCAAACGACAACACCACCTCACAAACAACCTGATTGGGTTATTCGAGAGTCTCGCCGTCTTCACAGCAGAATCTGAGCCAGCGAAAGTGAGCTTCGCGCTCATATCTGCCTGGATAGACGAGCTCACCCACAGAATTGTTGCTGCGGACATCAACAGAGAACTAGTTCAAAAGGAATTGCTCACGATGATCCTAGCAGGTCCTGAATTTCCGTCCACCATTCAGAAGCAGCTGAACTTACTGAACATCGATCAACCAGTTCTGAAGGCGAAGATCTCTCCACGAGCACGACCCACGGCGTCAAAGGCCACGTCTCCAGCTCTCCACTCCACCGGCACAGTACAGTGTGTAGGTGTGTGTGTGCTGTCACGATCGCAACCACTTCTCTACGGAATGCCTGAACGTGTGGAGACTATCATTGCACCGTAACATCGTTTTCAATGAGTCTCTATGCCACATATGCCTCAGACGCCATTTAGGAGAATGCAGAGCGAAGCGCACGTGCGCAGCACGTAGAAGCGCGAGCTACCACCCTCTGCGTCCATAACCGCTATGTGGTATGCGACATCCGTCAGCCTTCCGTCGAGTTTTATCGCGATCTTGCGGAGCGACCATCAGTCAAGCAACCGTACGAAAGCTGTAATGAACCACGAAGAAATGAACCAGAATACTTGCGCAATTAACACGATGATGTGGAAGTGAGACCCGCACTGCATCAAATTTTATTCAGCTATCTTCTGGTACTCTCGAACGCCGAGCAGACCACAACGACTACGACATCCACCGACGTTTAACTGTTTAAGTAACCTTTCCACATGACCTGAGTTTTGTTGTTTTGTTGTTTGTTATTTTTACGTACCCTTAGCTTTACTCTGGTTGTCACTGCGACTAAAGCTTAGGTCAGTCCTTCAAATTCGTAGCACGTCAAATATGTGAGCGTCCTTCGCGTCCTTCTCGTAGGTCGCGAACCGTGACCACTTGCGAAACTGATATAGAGTTATGGGTAGTAAATAAGATCTTTATATAAGCAGATGTGAGTATACACTATAGGCTCAGTCTGCAGTGACTCAATTCGTAAGCGGAGGAGCAACTCTCCGCCTCCCATAGAGGACTATGGACGCATCCGTTACGCAAAACCGTACATGAGCTTAAGTCGCAGTTCATTAATAGGCCATGAATAAAAGTTCCACCTAAAAACCTCGTTTGGCAAACAGAAGAACGATACATTAAGTCGCAGTGTCGCTTGACACATAACACCTACCTTTGTAATTATGAACAAAGGGCTTACTCGGAGAGGTACAGGGGTAGAACTACGGGTCTACAGCAGTAGAGATGTGTGACTTGAAAAACCGTACCACCACCGAACCCACCGTTCGCAACGTACACTGCGTTTCAAAAATATAAGGTCACCCCCTGAAATCCAAATCGTCTGAGTCCTATCTCAATCGATGGTTGCTGCAATTGCATGCACTTGATTGTAAACGTCAAAATACACATTTTTACAAGATCACAGGATTCTTACTCGAATCGGAGCTTTTTTTTACAAAAATTTTTGCTTTTTGGGGTATTTCGGGGGACACTGGGCGGTGCTGAAAAATTGAAATATTTCTTCTCTATTAAGAGTTGCTGTGCATATGAGTATACATCGGTGCCCCTCTGATGCTCGCTTACCCTGACAAACGTTACCGCAAAATCTCCGTCATGCTGAGCGCGACCACTCCGCGCGGCACGAAACCACGCCTTTGAATTCCTCTGCGGCCTCAAAACGCCTTTACAAGGTAAATCGTCCACATCAGTGACTCTAATGTTCTTCGTAAAGAAATGGGTCACGAAACAGACGATCCACGCATCCATGCAATTTCTTCTGGAGATTGAGCTGTGTCGCCAGTAACAGAGCATTGAGTTTTTGTGCGTAATATCACTGGTACGAAATGCTACGTCAACTATTTTTCCAATTTTCGTATGTAATGTTTTGCACAGGCTTTCTAGTCTTACAAGAGTCGTGATTGAGGCAGAATAAGGGCGCGACTCTTTCGCTACACGCTGCAGAAATCTACTCGCCTAACGTGAATTTGATTACCACTGGAAAAAGTTCCTACAAATTTGGCAGTAATACCAAAAGAAGCATATAAAGATGATACGAGTAGTCTAGAAGTCCCAAACGTACCGGAGAATGTGTATTAGTGTGAAAAGTTTGGTGGACAGGATCGTAGAAGAGACCGATTAACGGGTACTTAAACGACTCGAATGAAGGTGACCTTATATTTCGCAGTGTATACGGTGATGACTGATGTTACCTGGTTTAATGCTGATGAGATTTGTAAACGGCCAACGGCACATTCCGATACATTTCATCACATCCCTTGACTTTCATAAAGAAAGTTTTGCACACTATTGTTGAACCGCTTGAGCACCTATTCAACTTCAATCCTTTGGAGAACTGCTCTTTTTCCACCAATTTACGAAAAATCTCCCTTCATGTGAACCACTAATTTTGGCCCTGTCAACATCGCATCAATTTTTGTACGTGCTTTAAAAAATTTTTGAATGCCAGATTTGTAAAGCATCTAAATGAGCATTCCTTTATTAGTTTATTTCAACAAGAAGACATCTATTCATCTCCATCTATTTCACTTCAAAAGATTAGATCAACTGTCACAGTTGCCTTCCTTCATAATCGCTCCTCTCAAGTTCGTGTCAACAACAGCTCTGAGCCTCAACGCGTTTGCAGCGGAGTTCACCAGGGAGCTGTTCTCTCTCCGACCTTATTTAGTATCCAGGGTGCGGCAAAATTACTGTAACAAGCCAAGGGCGAGATGTTTTTTATTTCCTGGAAATATCTCCCATTCTTTTTGTCGCCTCTCATTTTAATTTGTTAATTAATAGTATTTCCTCACATTTTGGACGAAAATAGCTATGACTTCCAAGATGAGGTAGTCGTCGCTCTGCCACATTTCGGTCACCTAATTTCATCATGAAGGTTTCCGCGCGATCAAATTTTTTTCAACATTTTTCGACATCCAAACATGTTCTGAAAGATCGCCTCTATTACCAACAAGAGGCTCGTTGTGCTTAGAAGCTATGATGACCGTTCCGGACGAATCGGGCTTGTTTCTTGAGCTCCAGCCCACAAATAACGCCGTGCAGTCGTGACTTCAGCAGAATTTCCCGAAATTCAGCGATCTCAGCCATCATATCTCCGGACTTGGATCATATCTCCACGCTCAGATACTCCGTATGAAGCTTTGTGGGGGTGGAAGGAGGGCGACAAACCTCATTGCAACATGAATCTTTTGAACGAGCTGCTACGGAAGGCCTCTGGTGAACCCGACAAATCCATTTGGTCGCCACGGTCGATTTTTTTCCCAAGCAATTCCGCGCCTGTATCAACACCCTTCAAGGTGTTTCCGAATCCGCTGTTTTCTTCTTGTTCAATTTGTTTCGAAGAATAAAACCTCCATGTTTGTTACAAGCACAACGCTTTAATTACGTGTCCGCGCAGGGTTTTATCTTGTTACCGTATTTATGCCGCACCCTGTATACACTTATGAACTCCCCCTCCCTTATCTCAAATCTTGGTGTTAAAGGCAGCATACGCGGAAAACAAGGTCGGTGGGATTTCCACAGAAAATGACAGAAGATCTCCAACTAAACAGGACTTTCAAAGTCCGGACCTCTAACACCTTCTCTAAGCCAAAAAAACACTTATGAATATGCCAAGGGCTTTGAATTCACTCGACGATGCTTCAGTATACGATTGCGGAAAAATGGCAGTATCCAAAGAGAGTGAATCCTGCAACTTCGTCTGGTTTATGTGGGGTTGCTAGCCAAAGCTTCTGCGGGCCAGTTGGGTTAGACGACGCTCGCTTTCAGCTTGAAAACCGACAACATACTCTGGCGCATCGTCGTGTGAATTCAAAGCCCTTAGGGCAATGATTGGTGTTTTTCTCGGCCTAGAGGAGGTGTTGAAGATTCGGGCTTTGAAAGCCCTGTTTGGCTGGAGATCTTCCATCGTTTGGCTCAGAAATCCCATTTACGTTGTTTTCAGCGCAGCGTATGCTGCCTTTAAG
>KN549669.1:40843-51565 GCA_000797555.1 Oesophagostomum dentatum | reverse complement strand
ATAATTTTATAGTAAGAGCAAATTCACCAATGAGTGGACTTTACAAATAGGTAAAGAGGAGAGTATTGCTGATTTACTGGCAACTTTGCCGTTTATTCTGATAAGCCGTGGAAGTTTTACTGAGATTTTTGCATGAAAATCCATAGACTCTTGAAGAGGACCATTATTTCCGCCCTGGAAATTCCCGGATTTGCTGCCAAGATTTGCGTTCATGACAAATCGACACCCCCTGTTACTCTACAGTACGTGAGTGTCCTTCATTCGTAACAGGCATCCTGCGACAAGCAGCTGTTTCGACTACATGGAGGCTCAGGGAGGCTTCTCAAGGCGAAATTGGTCTCATCACTGTTGAAATCTCTCGGTTCAGTAAGTTTCACATATTCACGAAGCTACTGGATGGTGCTACTTTACCTCTACATGTACGAATCTGATCGAGGAAGCCTAAACTTTGCAATTTTTTTACAGCTGAAGTTTCAATCAAGCAACATAGATTCACCACTACAAACTGTCACTTGGTAAACATTCGGTAAACTTCATTCTGCCGAGCTATTTAGCCTTTCTAGGCCAAAATGTTCACGTTTCAGTAAATTGTAACGTTCTTTTACCTTAGTCATGAATCCTAAGTTTAGCTTTAGTAGAGCTGCTTTTTTACGCAGATCACTTGTACTTGGGAAAATTTCCAGGAGGACATCAACCTCATGAATCGTGTCGAAATTATGTGCATACGTTAGAATATTATTAGACAAGCCTTACTGAACAAAGAGAATGACAAAATATACCAGAAAGGAGACCAATTTCATCCTGAAAAGTCCTCCAGAGCTTCCATGTAGTCCCAACAGTTGCTTGTTGCAGGATGACTGTTACGAATGAAGGACACTCACGTACTGTAGAGTAACAGGGGGTGTCGATTTGTCATGAACGCAAATCTTGGCAGCAAATCCGGGAATTTCTAGGGCAGAAATAATGGTCCTCTTTAAGAGTCTATGGATTTTCATGCAAAAATCTCAGTAAAACTTCCACGGCTTATCAGAATAAACGGCAAAGTTGCCAGTAAATCAGCAATACTCTCCTCTTTACTTATTTATAAAGTGCACTCATTGGTGAATTTGCTCTTACTGTAAAAATTATATTTTGCTAGGGGTGTCCTATAGTTATGAAACAGCAGAAAGACTTCAAAAAATCGTAAAATTCACGGGGTATGAGCTCGAAGAGTTGTGAAATGAGTTCTGGGGTAGTTATACATGAGGAATACAAATAAAATATTTAGCAGCTCAGAAAAAGTCAGAATCAGACTCTACAGCGAAAAACTGGGGGTGTCCTATAGATATGAAACGTACTATAGGATCTCCCGAGAGATGTGAATTATAAAAAAGACTATGAAACGGAGAGCTGTTTGAATGAAATAGCGATGCAACGGGGAGAAGAGAAGCGAATCACGAAATCCACTGTAAACATTGACTTCAGAATAATTAACGTCTACCGGAAGGTGATTTTCTGAGTGATCTCACGAATCTGTTGTGATCTACCTACAACAGCGATCACAAAAATTTTTCCCATAGAAAGGTGCACTCTCTCGCGCCCAGGCATGCTGAAATAGTGCTCTACTGAAAAAAAATAGCGAAAAGACCTCTACCGGCGATATGAGTCTCATCAGCACTATGAGTGATTGTGTTTGCTGCTTGGGGTTTGTAAGAACAGTTAGGAATCTGATAGAGTTACGGTAAATACGATGGATGTGTATATGCTCTAGTGATACGTAAGTTGCTCGTGCAGCCACGAACCACGTGCTATAACGCATAATCGTTAAACGACTAACCTGAGACAGAATACAGAAGCAGAGCGACATAAAACCCTGCGAAATGGATGCGAACATAATCACTCTGTTTTTCTCGGAAATAAAAGTAGACATGTCGAACAGCGGCCCAGCAACAAACTTCAGCACCAAACACAAAGCGTAGGGAAGTGCTGTGACGTAACCAGTTTCGGTGATGTCAAAGCCGAGAGCCTGTATCCATTGAAAATTGTTTTCAAATTGAAATTCGGAAAAACTTGGCTTCTTACCATATTCATGAAAGTCGGGCCGAACTGCAGAAATATGAAGAACGCGGTGTTGCCGCTGAAGGTGGTGAGAATCACGGCCTGCATACAATGGTCTTTGCAGATCTCCTTATATGGCACTGGCTCCTTCACTGATTGATGTTCCTTGCCGCGGGTGATAGTGTTGAGCTCCTTTGGACTGACCAGCCTAAAGTCGGAACGTCTTAGGCTCTCAGGGTATTTCCACTTAATCCCAGTTCACTAGCGCCAATTCCCTAAAGGCAGCGCCTACGGAAATTACACAGTTGTATAGTGGCTCTTATTACTTGCTTCAGTGACACAAGAGAATTTCTCACCATTCATCAGAAATTCACGCTTATTAACGTGCACTGTGGACAAAATGGCCCCTTTCTGTCCAGTCGAGAACAGAATTCGTACGAATTTTTTTGATAATCCGCTTTGCTGTTATTAAAAAGCCAGGGATAAAGGTGTAACAGAGATAAACGCAGCTGAGAATGATCCTATTGAACGATTCTGTTCCATCATTTCACATGAAAATATGGTGGTCAACGCAGTAACCTAGTAGGAAAGACGAAGGCTTGGAACTAATTCTCTAGCATTTTTTGCTAATTTTAATAGGGGAAATACATCAGTGTGGAAATTGGAACAAGATCTTTGAGTGTGAATGCTGCCTTTAACTGAAGTGCTCATTTCACCTGTGTTTCCTAGGATCATCCGTGTAGAAGGAAAAGAATGAAATCGAGAGAAGTAAACCAGCTGCTCCAAGAGTGTAGTACAGATATCTCCAACCAAGCGAAGACTCACAAAATCCACCAGCAAGCGGCATCGCGATCATTGAAGACAACTGAAAACTGGATAAATCGATCGATAATTGAGAACCTAGATACGAAGAATATACACAGTTCCTTGCCTCTTTCGTGTCGCATCATCTGAAGAGGTTCTACTGACTCAAATTTCTAGTACAGTTGTTTATACCTCTTTCTTCTCACACATTGTTGAGCATATTATGGGTACTTCATAATAAATAAGTTGATATTCTCCTAGAAAACTATGCTTGGAGTTTACCTACACTCGATGAAAGCAAACAAACTCAGGTTCTATAATTTCTTCGTTGAAATGGAGCGTAGTATTTCTCTTCGAAAAAAAAAACTTGCTTGGAAGAAGGAGTACCTCTACTTAAGATTTTTCGTGGAGATCGATGAGGTTTTTTATATGACAGTAGCTGATCTCCGATCAGTATACAAAGCTAGGCCAGCTCGGACGATGATCACTTCTATAGGCTTCGCTTTTAGGTTTTTCTTCCAAATTATGCTATTGCTCCGCTGAAACAAAGAAGGCTTTCAAGAGAAACGAAATATTCGGAAAGCATTCTCAAAGAAAGTTTCCTTAAAATGTCCACATCAGCAGGAAACAGATAGGCACTTAGAATTAGTGCAGAGGTGAGAGTGGAATAATCTTAAAACTCACTCATACCCGGTGGTTATAGCGCTTTAACTAATGTTCAAAACTAAGCGTTCATGAAAAAATAAGTTGCTGTACTTCAACATGCATCCACTATTTTCTGAAGGACGGTAAAAAACTCAGTTTTAAGAGCCCATATTCTTTGAGGAATTTTCAACGAATTGAAGATGCTGACTGGAACTCCGGCCTTTTTCCAACCCGATAATCAAAAGGCTATTCTAGCAAATAGGCATTCTTCTCATTTTCTGCTACTAACCGCTCGAGCAGACGTGCCCGAGAAGTCAGGATCCCACGAGAAAAGGAAGCTTAGTTCTGTTCAAGATGTCCATCTTTCACGCAGAATTCCAAGAACTGTCAGATTTCACTCTTTTTGCTTTTGCGGCTGCTCAAGAAATTCTGGCAAGATTCGATTATATGGACAGTAGATGGACTTTTTTGTGGGTGCTGCCCTCGCGGCAACGATTACTGTCCACTTTCATTATAATATTGCACACGATGAACTGACGAACAGCGCCAGAAAATACGTTAACGGCTGATCTTTTAGCAGTTCAAAAAACTTTATAGAAGAAAAATACAAGAGGAGACTTTTGATCTAGGTTACGTGTCTGCATAAACTACGAGCTTGAACCGCGATTTGATCCAGGATTGCTTTTGAAAATGTAGCGGCTGGAGTGTAGACTCAAGCTGAATTAATCTACATGGAAACAAACTTAGAGGAAATTTTTCAAAAAAAATCTACTGGAGGTTTTTTCAAAGTGTCTGCACTATTCGTGCGGTAATCCCCTTTCCCATTGTTTTTGCACCGCGTTGTACTATCGCTCAGCAAAAACAACGTGAAATTCCTGGTATAAAAATATTTTCCTAATAGAATATTCACCTGTGCACTGCATGACAACAATGCGATGTATGTTCCCGATTCCCGAAGTGCCGACCAGTGGGAAGTCACTGCTCCAACGCTCACAAATGCAATCGCCATAGCAAAGCCCTGATAAATCGGTTTTAAGAGAGTAAGGTTTTGATCGGTGTATTTTCCGAAAATAACCTGGAACACACGAGCCACTGCTATGAAAATGTGCCCAAGGTCCACTGCAAGAGGAATGAAGAGGGTTGAACATGCTGATATGATGCCGTAGAACGTGAACGTGTACCTGGAAAAAATTTAATAAAATACTTAGTTTCACATACCTTCAAGTGTTTCCTTAGTTTCTGCACTCTTAGTTAAAACAGCTACGTATAAAAGTATGCTTCACTTTCGCCGAATTTTTGTACGTCTTGTGATAAAAGCGCTGCAGCTGACCAGTGATGGACCTACTAGGTTCAGCTCATCACAAACAATGCCATACACGGCTTTGCTGGAAGCTTGTCCGAGGCATTGGAAAGCGTAGTTAGTTTGCGCGCGCTTCCATAAGCACTGTTTTTTTCATTTGATGTTTTTGAAAACAAAGGCAGCATTCGCGCTAAAAGCGACTTAGGTACTATCGTGAAATTCGGAACAGTGGTGTCATAAGGAACTAATATTGCAACAAAGAAATCCTTAGAAAAGTTTTATGCCAGACTGCTGTCAACTGTTAGTTGCTTTGGTTTTTTTACAGACGAGATTTGGTAGGCTTCCGGCGAGTTCAATCGGCATTGAGGTAGTGGCAGGATCCAGAGTTCGGTGCTGCCCATCATATGAACTTTCAGCAGAGCCGTACCACTGCTAGATACCGAAGTTAAGAAGATCCGGACATTCAAGAAAGTCGGGTACTTTAGGCCTATGGCCGAAGCCTATGCATTCTTCCATCATTCACAATTTGTTCAAATTTTCTCCAGCGCCTCATTTTGCTTCCACGGCGGCTTTCCACGATGCCTCATTCACAGGAGAACGGGGGGAATCTCAGAGGTGGTGGAAGTTCGTCCATCACCGAAAACAGTGGAGGAAATCCGTCCAACAGCAGTATTCCCGTAGTCGCGCGGCGTGTATATTAACACAGTTGAACTCGCACTTGCAGAGATGAATGATGCATCGAGGGATTCTCCTCTTACAGGTTAAATTCGCACGCGTGAGTTCACCCAACCTATCTTCCCCAACTCCAATGAGAATCATGCATACGGCCCCTAATGAAGAAGCTTACTGCAGTGACTTGAAAATCGGGTTGTACATTGTCACGTTACTCTAAATTTAATCGCTTACAAAAGGCTACCTGTTCAGTGTATTCGAGTCATTCAGCCTATATATCACATTTGATTTGGCACTGCTACCCTCTTTATCGTTTAAATCTCGTCTCGTTAAAGGCGATACTGCTAGACAGACAGTGCCACCGTTTTTTATACTGAGTGTACAGATGCGAAAAGTATGCGCCCTCGGAAGAAGTTTTCACCAAAGTTCTAAACCGAATCGTTTTAATCAGTTTTATCAAAGGCTTATAATAATATAATGTAACATTAGGTTTATTACAATGGGTTCAACTCAGAATCGCCCAAAGATCTTAAATAGTGCAACGTACACACTTGTGTGCGTAGACTCTACCAGTTTTATGTTCTCGGTCCTTTTTTGCTATGGGTTGTCAAGCTATGCTCGTTATACTGTAGCTTTAACAGCATAATCTAATGCATCAGCAGAGGCAGGGGTGACCTGACAAAACATTCAACAGCAAGAGCAATTTTAAAGAGTGGAAGCGCTAATGTAGGGCCAAAAATTTTAGAGTAAACTACTAAACCCCAAAATGGGTTAAGTGGGTTACCCTACGGATCGGTGGTGACGCCTGAACCCATAGGACCAGGTAGTAAACTGATATGTAGTGGTCAAAAGCAAAACATTGACTTTTTTCGAAATCGTATGAAAAGTTCCTAAAGGGTTAAGATGTGAAGAAGAAATATCAATCAGTGTCTAGATACTTGTCTCAAAGCTAACCTAAGTCCTATTCTGTGCATAACTGGAACAATCGGAAAAGTCCCAACTAACTGTCCCACGGCCACAACAGAGAAGAGCAAATTCTTCCTTGTAGGATCGTTCAGCCAATGTTCTGAAACACAAAAATAGCCCTTCTATGAGTTTTCTAATAAAAGCATCTTACCGTGTGCTGTAGCATTGGTCGACTGAGCTGCTACAACATCCTGCATGCAAATTACCGTGAAGCTGAGTGCTGCCTGGTTACAGTAGATGGATGTGCTTAGGAGTAGCGAAAAAACGAGCACAATAAATCTTATGACAGTAGATTTTTCGCTTGTCATTGAGCCCTAAAAAGATCAATAGCTATGACAAGAATTAAGAGATTACAGAGGAAGCATCAGGAATGGGTAAGAAGTACTGAAAAGTCATAAAATAGAGGATAATGGAGGTAGAACGAGAATTTTCCAACCCTGGCACACTTTGTCTGTATTATGTTTGAGCCGTTCATGCTTATTTAAGGTAGTTTACAAGTTATCAGATTTTTTTAAAGATGCTTAATGGGAAGCAAAGTAAAGAAGTAGAGAAAAACGATTTTAAAACGTCGAAATTAAACGCTAAAAAACTAGAAAAAAAACTAGAAAGAGATTGAATTTTGAACATACTCGTAAAGCTGAAAAGCGATAAATTGAACTATTTCACAATTGTTTTTCGCACTTTTCAAAATAGGTAACATTATCTAGTATAAACTCGAAGGATCTTCAAGCTTTTAAAAAATTCAGTAAAATGCATAAGATAGGTTTGGAATATGATTTTAGGGGCCGTATTCATCACTGCTTTAACCCGAGGTTGAGGAGAGAACGTCCACCGCCAACCACCAAAACTACATTTTTCATGAACCTAACCCGTCGGGAATGGGTTAAGGGCGAGAGTTAGCTAACTCGTTATGTAGTGTACGTCATAGCGTGTTTTCAAAGAAGTCAGTCTGCCTGATGCTGGCGTATCTTTGGAGCACGGCTAATTTAGGTTAAGGCTACCTTACCCGGCATTCCTTTCGTGAATACGAACCGCTATCCTAGCCGCCTAAACAGCAGGTATAATCACCCTGAGGTATGATTTAACCACGGATTTATTGATGAATATGGCCCAAGGTAAAATATCTGCTACACTCTCCGCTCGCAGCGACAGCTGACTCTACTTGTCTGTCGCCTACATAGATCAGATGAGCATTTTCTGAAATTTTAAAAGAGAGATGAACGCTCTGAAGTCTCGAGTTAAACTGCTTTAAAAGCGGAGGAAGACATTCTTGTTAAACAAGCCTTCTGAATTTTTTAAAAATCTAGTAACTTTACCTCCATGAGTACGATTTGCTCTACGGTGTCCTGCCTGGATAAATTAATTAACTGGACGGCTGATTAGAGCGAAGTCCTGCGGTTGACTATGTTTTGCACAGGGATGTTGAGCAATACATTGTGAATCTGCATGAAAATATTCTGAGGCGTACTGACACAGAGTCTGCTGCCCTTATCTACATATATTTGCAAGGTTTCTTCGACATTCCCGTCTTCTACTCGCCCGAAAGAATTTTGCAAAAGGTCTTAATTACATTGGGACTGATGGATTATTTAATAATTAGTAACTCTTGTGAAAATTCATTTTAAGAGCTTTTAGCAAGCTTTGAAAAGAATCTTATATAAAATCATATAGACGAAGTACCTATTTGCAAACGAACAAGTGAATAACCATGAAAAATATGTAGTCTGATTACACAGTAAGTCCAGACATTTTTTGCCTTTGCTGCAAAGCCAGCTGACGACTGCTTGTTTACCTGATCAGATAGCTCTGGCTACTTCCAGCATTTTATCTAACAGTGAGAAAGTTAGCCTAGCTCTTGGATGCCAACAGCATTTTAAAGCATAGCAAGGATACCTGTAAAGAAATAAGACCCTAACGTTTAGAACGGAGATGAGCACTGTTACAGAAAAAGGAATGAATGACACTGAATGATATCGGATTTTTTAAAACTCTTAGGGTTGATAACTTTTTATTTACTTCATATTTAAGCCGCATTTGTGTCTACCGAAAACGCTATTGGTTAGTTCTGTAAATCCTATGTCTCTTTTATTTCGTCCTTGTAGAGCCAAAAAATGGCGGAACATGACGGGACCTTCTCGCTATCGTGGTTTTCTCAGAGAAGTAAAGCTAATTCGGAAAGTCTGCTGTGAAGGTCCCACTAAAAAAGCCATTCTCCGAAGAAATTCCTTCAAGTCCTATTTTTCAAATGGCGGCGTAATTTTTGCAAGCTGGTTCTTAAATTTTTCAGGGATTTTTTTAGTTCAGAAATCACGAGAAGGTTACTATCTGCATATTAAGTTGTGTACAAATAAGTTTTTCCTTTGCCCTCAATTTTAATTACTTTTTTGTGCGTTATTTAGCTAATATTTATATTTTGTACAACATTGTGAAGCTTATCGATGGATTTTATTTTCTTCGACTTCCATTTGTTTCAAATCTCGTTCTTCGGAAATTTCAGGGCGAATGTCTAAAATGCTAAGTGTCAGTGATTCTTGTCATTTTGCTTATTGAAAATCAAACGCGGACGGAAGGCTGTGAAGGCTCATGAGGATATTGTGAAATCGTGGGGAAAAGACGCTATTTCTATTTTCGGCGCTCAATTTTACTTCCAGTTTCTTTTAGATTTTTAAATTCAGTAAGTTCAAAAAACAAAATACGAATAAAAATAACGTCAAAATAATAAATAATAATAAATGATAACCACCAGCGATAAATACTAATAATAAAATAGTAATAGCGAAACACTAAAAAAACTCTAAAACAGCTTTAAAATATTAAAGGAAGAACGCAGAAAACCGTGATTTTAGAAACTGACGTGTAAACAAACGCAGTCTATTTGCACAATTCCTGATAGAATACCTATAGTAGAATATTGACTCGCAGAAGAAAAGATGTAGTTGAAAGTGTGGATAATCCTAACGAAATCTTCGAGAAAAGAGCAGATGCATGTAAAGTTTAAAGCTGAAGCTTGAGCTTCCAATCAATGGGATGTTACAATATTCATCCTACTCTAGGTCACGTTCTGCAGCAACTATAAAAATGGCATCTATTCTTCGTTCAGTGGACACAGAAACTTCAAATTTTTAAAAGAATTTTTAAGCCTGCAACAGTAAGTCGCCGCTAGTTCGATTATTTGAAGGAGAAGAATTGATTTTTTCATGTCATGCCAACAAATGTACAGTGTTGTCGATGTCGCAGATTTCTTAAGAAAGAACCAAAGCAGGATAAGAATTTAAAAAGCTAATATAACATGGAAGGCGAATACAGGCACAAATTCTAAAGCCTTACGTATCCTAGACTAATATTTGCATATCGCTTGTTCTCTGTCTCCGCTATTGTAACTTTTGAATCGTACTTTTTATCAGTGCACTCTCGCTGAAAAGATCTAGATGTGTCTACTGAGGTGCAACGCATTCGAAATTTTTCATTTTGCTTTTTTTGCATGGAGCTGAAAATAACACCTGAATTCCTTGGAACAGGAGAACGAATGCTTATGGCAGGATAAGATTTTATAGGTGACCCCCACCTCTTTTTCAAGATCTGCGCCTGGGTTGATAAGATGAAGATGAATCAAAGATCGATAAGAGTTACACTAATGAACCGTTCAAAAATTAGGCTACTTAACCAGCAACTCTTAGGAAAGTGATGTGTTGGAGAACAGAAAATATTTTCGTGCTTGCCTTTTGAACTCTAGAATTCGAAATTCCCGCCTTTTCTAGAGTAGCCAGTAGGCGTCGCCTACGTCTACAAGAGAGTTGCAAGGAGAAATGAACGATTACAGTAGGCAGAAGGTAGAACTGAACCAGGAAAAGATTTACTAGACTATATTTACATTGTTTTTGACGGAACTTCTCCTTGTGCACTATTGCACCACAGCAGCTTGTTTACGCGATAACAGCAGGCAGCAGAATATTTGAGTAATCGCATTAAACACTGCGCTGATATGACTTTTGAACTAGTGCACGATTATGCACCATTCACAGATTTTTGACGCCATTTTTGTCGAAGAAACATAGAACGGCGATCAACATATCATCGCCAGTGTACCTAAAGGGATCATATCGAGGGACAACATGTAAACAACCTTGCTTTATAGCATTTAAGGATGTCTTAAAGTCTATAGACAGATTCGATATCCACTCTTTCTGCTTCCTTTTCTTTCTTCTTTTTTGCGATGACGAGGGACAAGACGTTCAGTGGTTAAAACACATGCAAAGTTTCGAGCCGCTTTTAGGCCTTTGAAGCCTGTACATCCAGCC
>KN549669.1:0-15805 GCA_000797555.1 Oesophagostomum dentatum | reverse complement strand
TAGGGTCTGAAAATTTTGAGGAAGGTGGCCTCCCTTCGTTTCCTGTCCTAATGGAAACCACACGACTGCGCCATTCACAAATTGTCGCGCCATGCGTCCTTGGATGGCCGGTCAGCCGCCCAAGGAGCGCGTACTCTTCTTGCTGTCACTTCACTCAATTTCAGTAGCATGACTGAGTGCCCTTTCATTGGATATCTAAAGCGGTTTCTTCTCCATTTTTTCCATTGGTGAAATTTTGTGATACGACCGCTTAATAATTCTAATCAAATAGCATAAAAGTAAGAGATGACTTTAAAAGATTTCCTAGATTATTTTATTTACTTCTTTAAGTACACCACCATATGATTTGCCTTTCACACGGTAAGCTAAACATATGGATAATATCTATAAGTAAAACATATATAAATATAAGCAAAAGTAGATTCAAACAGAACTAATTTATGCATAATTCTTGCGAAAGCACGGAATATAATAAACCGAAAATATCTACATAAGCTTGATATTTATAAAAAAAAGTAGCTGGAAATAGAAACTAGAGATATCTTTACTGCAATAAGCATTATTCTAGTAAAGCATTGCGCTGGTTTTTAGGACTATGTAGACTAGCCTTCATCCTCATCTTCATCCCATACACCACAAATGTGTGTCACTAAAAAGCACAAAATATTTGGTTAGACAAGTTTGCACTAACAAACTAAAATGTGCAAAAGTTAGTCACACATAGTTATGCCAAGAACCAGGAACCAAAATATTACTAGCAATGACTTTGTAAATCTTGTGAAGCCACAACCCAGCAGTAGGAACGAATGTAGCGGACTTAGCGTGGCTGACTTCTTTTAGTCACTTAGAGTTCGCTTGAATTATTTCAGCCTAATTAAGTAGTTGTTTAAGATTTTTTATCTATCACACTTAAAGCCACTAATAATTATCACTTGTCACTTTTTGTTTCCTGACCGCTTATGGCTCGGTTATACTTGCAGAGACTAAATCTCGGAGTTGATATTTCTATCCGATATTTGTCAGAAAAAACATCATAAGCATTTATTTTTTAAGCATTTCAAGTGGCGTTTGCAGTAAGCGGTAAATCTTCTCGAGCTTGTTTTGATTTTTTCGAAGAGGCTTACTCGTACCGCGGTAATACTTCACTGTACATTACTTAGTAGCTTTCCTCATTCTTAACAATGGGAGGGTCGGAACGATAATCATAAAATTAGCGCTCTGTTTGTTCTCCAGAGTAGCCCATCTTCAGGCGGTTGCGCGCATGACCTCTGTCAGCTGTAAACTTTCGAAATAGACTCGTATTAATAATATCTTTTTTGGGGATCTCAGATGAGGCTTTTCAGAACCCTGAAAGCGGATCCAAAGATTCGGCTGCTAGAAGCCTAGTCTACTACCACTGACTGCACTCGCGCAACTCCCCGCATGGACGTAGAGACTCCACTGACGAACGAAGAGAGGTACATGCTTTTTTTGCGCATCACTGGCAGACAACCAAAATAAACCTATCACAGAGCCTCTCATCTGTGGACGGTGTTGTTGTAGCATACCATAATTGGCTAGTTCAAGAGGCCTCTCACAGCTCTGCGGAACTGAAGTATAACGTGTAATGTACAGGGGATTCACATGACAAGTACGTGCCTACGTGACTTTTGTCACAGCAATAGAGGACGCACACGATACACAGTTCAGCTGTATCGATCGAGATCACGGCGCTGGCACGCACGCACTTGTCAGGTGAATCCTCCATAATCAACGTGGATAAGGAAAACCTTTTTAAATATGCTTAGTTGCATATATGTACTGGGTATTAGAGTCTAGGGCAGTTATGGCTGTGCTAAAACGCTTGAAACAGTAAGTGGCACATCATTGTGACGCACGATTACAAAGAATCACCAGGTGTATAGAAAATTTTTTTCCTGATCAATACTGTTCCCTCTAACCAACTATTAAAATTGTCGTCAATCCGATTAGTTCAGTCGCATTTTGACAGAGTTTTGATGAGACCTTTACCTAAAATTCCAGTACTCTCTATTTATTGCAATCCGATTGCGGTAAATCGTAGCTCTTCTGAGGATTTTTAATTATCAATCTGCACATCGACTCGTTGAACGAGAAATTTCTTTACATATGCTTATATTTCGCTTTTTTATGTGGTTCTATGAAGACGTGCGAAAGCCGATGCAACAATTCTTTAAAGGCAGCACCCACTCTCAGAACGCCTTCTGAGTTCTCGATAGATTCTGAAAGACAAACTCAAAAATGGGTTAAGCTACAAATTTCTCGGCTCGGAACTCATTCCTGGCCGAGAAATTTGCTCAAGAAGACTAGTTCTCTGTTTCGTGGACGAGTTTTCCATCTCGTCGTACTCTTTCTATTGGAGTCGCCTACTGCCTCAATTGCGAGGACATGGAGAGCTTGTACAACTTTACTCACACGAAATGGTTGTAGCGCTCTAACTAGTGTGGAAAATAAAGTGACAGGACAACTCGTCCCCAGATCCTTCATAACTGATCCACCGAGTACCCGACGTTTCCGGCCGGTTTCTCCCCAACGAGCAGCTTAGCGATGCTCTCACTTTGGCTTTTGTCTATTCAGCCACCGAGGTTTCATGAACTAGCTGAATCTCGAAATTCGTTTTCAGAGTGGGTGCTGCCTTTAAGTCTTTGTTGTTTGTTTTCTGCCATTACCTGTTTTCGGGTGATCTTCGCGCATTTTTACACTAACATTCTTCCGGTTGTATTATGACCATAAAGTGAATAGAACAGGGCTATGTTTAGAGTTCCTTCGAAATTATCTTACATGTTTCCTCTCCTCGTTGAGCATATTTCCTGCATAGTCTTCATTTTTGTTGATGCTGCTCTGAAGTGCCAACATTTGCTACTTGTATCTGGTTAACTAATTTTTCGAAACCAAAGAGCAGAACTCTATGTTACCCTTTCAGATCTTTTTTTTAAACTAATGTTTTGGGCATAAATTTTTTCAAGGTTGAGCAAATAGAAGTATGCACACATTTTTCTATCAAACCTCTTTAAAAGGCTAGCAGACACGTTTGTCAAAAATTAAGATAATATGTAATAATTCCATGAAAAAAAAAACAAGCAATAAGCAAAAATTGGAATAAAGGTAGCACCCTGGCTCAAAACTCATTCCGAATACTCGATTTGAAGGGCGGCCCTAAAATGGTTGAGGTCCAGAAACCCTGTCAAAAGCCGCTTCTAATTGAGGAAGTCGCTCTAGAATATACAGTAGCGACAGGATCTTCTTGAACACCCCATTTTTGAGTTTAAGAATAATATTTTTATTTCCATGTCAGAGGCGAGTAGACATGATGAATTCATGCCTACTCACCTCTGACATGGAAATAAAAATTCAATTTCATGTATATCTGGACTCACTAAACGAGGTCTTTTAAGCACCACAGGGTCGCCGAAGAGCATCCACGAAAAGAGTTATGCCCCAAGGTCGAAATAGTCCAATTTCTCGAAATTTCTAATTATTGAACAAAGTATTAGAGCTGCTTTAAGCCTGGTTCGCTGTTTAGACCCCTAAAGAATCTAGCGTAAAATTTGCGCTTCCTGGTTATCCTCTGCGTATGATATCTGCATCAAAATGCGCGGATTCCAAAATCGGAAAAATTCGATTTGCAGATATTTTAAAAATTAAGCATCCATGTTATGTGTTCACATTTTTCCCTTTATGTTTCTTGATAAAATCATTCAGGTTTTGTTTGGGGTCTGCAAAACTGCTCTCTTGATCGAATAGGAAAATGAAGAAATTTTAGAGAAAATCGATCAAGTCAGTTTCAGATTTATTTCCGTATTGGGGCAGGCTTTTTTGGAGTACGCTAGATGCGGTAATGGAGAAAATGGTGTCGCGAAACTCATTTGGTGTAGAATCCCTATTTCTGCTTTTTTAAATATACTGAAATAGAAGGATGCTATTAGCAAACCTTGAAAGCGGCAAAATCTGAATCGGGCTAGATATAATTCGCCTTAATGTCGCAGCGAAGCTACTCACTCAGAGTGAGCTCGTGCTGATCTGCCGCTAAAATGCCCACAAATCTCCGCTTGATTGGCGGATCCTTTTGAGCGCTACTATGTGTATGCCGCGCGTTCCAGTGGGATTTCGCGAACAAAATATCGTCGCCGGCTTACTACTAGGGCTTACTGCTGGGATCCCATTTTGTGCGAACATAGAATAATCTTTCGGCTTCATTTATGGTCTGTCCATAGTATTTCAGCTAAAGTCAGTGATGAGGCGGATAACCCTTCCGCTGAAGTATACACTAAGTATGTTCTGGAGCTAGGTTCTCCATCAGGAACGAATTTTGAGCGCAGATTCTTGGACTTTAACTATTTCTGAGGTCCTGTTTCAGAATTCGTCATGAACTCAGAAGTCGTTCTATGCAGGGATGCTGCGTTTAAGGAAGTCGATATTCGCTGCCATAGTGCTTCCTACTTTTCCGTTCTATGATTTGTCATGTTGTTTCGCCCAATGTCTTTCATTTTCTGTGATTTAAAATTTCACCTCTCATATGAGTGAAAGCTATGGTCAAAACATCGTGGGCACTCTCTGTACCTCGCCCTTCTCGTATTTGCTTATGCAGATTCTCTTGTCATTGTCGCTTCCTATCTATGCAGCTAGTGCAACCACAAGCTACAATGGTATAAGTCGCTGTTCGTGTACTTCCTCGCTTTTCTTCTCGGCATGATCCTCGTTTTAACCTCTATATTTTCTGCACTACTCCTCAAATATCGTCGATTATGTTTATCAATTTTTTCCTTTTCTATGATATTTCAGATGTCTCCATAAAGGCTCCTTCCCCGGCTTCACGCTGGGCTTTGTAGATAGCGTGTAACCTACTCCTATTTCTATTCCTAAAACATGCTACCGCTGTATAAAGGTAGACGGAAAATGCGGAAATTTCTTCAATATCTCCTCCTGGTGCTAGGATTCCTTGTTGTATGGTGTGTGTTGACGATGATTATCCTGTACATACAGGATGCGGTGAGTCCCGCGCCCTGCTTATTTTTTTTATAATTTTACTTTCATTAGTATTTACTTGATAATAAGCCATAAGACCTGCTGCAATAGAAACATACCGTCGATTCGCCCAGATAGTGCCTCGGTCATCGCGGTTTAGTGCAGTTGCGTATGCTGAAAGTGAGAAGGCTAGAGACAGCTGATTCTCGCTTGCCGCTCCAGTGACAATCGATGCCATGCCCTGCCTGGTACGCAATTGCACTAAACCGCGATAACCGAGGCATTATCTGCGCGAATCGACGGCAACTAAAGGCGAGGTATTTAGAGCGGACAACCAGAACAGTAAATAAGTAATACCACAAGACTGAGTAGCCAAACTGGTAACTCTGCTCATTCCTGCTGCAATAAGGAGCACCTTTCATTTATTCTAGTAAATGAGATCTCGATTCTATGCGGTACGCAATCAAAACTAACTGAATAGCCTTCCAGTGAAACTTCCCATCATTTTGACTGTGAAGGAACGTTGCATCCTTCAGCTATAGCACCTTCTGTGCCGCCTTTAAAATCTGTGAAATAAAAAGAAATATGTAAACAGACGGTTGTTCTCCCTCGAGCCGCACCTTGATAGCGAATCAAAACACGGTGATTTTCAAAATATATTCCAACTTCTTTCGTTGAAACCCTGGACATTTCAGTAAATGTTCCGCATCTGGTGCTTTCTAGGTTTGTAAAGCGGGTTTATTTCTCTCCTTGCTCTGCCAGCTTTAATGGTTTAATGCATAAATGAAGGCAAAGGTTTTGATCCTGTCTTGGCCTTGACCTTGTACCTTATTACAATTCAGAATTAAAAGCTAGATTTTCCGTAATAGTTCTATCATGCAAATGCACGGCTCGCTACTGAGGAACGACATTTATGAAAATCGAAAAGGTCACATAAAGGTCCTGATACATCGATAAATTGGCAAAGATCCAAAAATTTTTGTTCAACATCCACTGCCAACCAGGGCTGGAATTCATGAAAATTTGGTTTGGCTAACCAGGCTAGCCACAAAATGAAACATTGCTTTTCGTGGTTTGCTTATCAGACAAAAACAATGAGTGATTAGGGAGCCGATACTTATCCCAGCCATCCTTAGTGAGTTGGCTATGCTAACCTAGCTAGCCAGACCAAAGTTTTATGAATCCCAGCTCAGAAGGCCAGTATCGCAGTAGCATCCTTAGTTTCTATTTGCTGTTTACATACTTTTATAGCTACATCGCATAGCACTCTATTCAGTTCGCCATCTTTATCTTGATCGGCAACTGGGAGTGACCGCCAAACTGAATAATTCATTTTAACTGTAGAACGAATATTTTTCTCGAAGATAAATTCAACTTGTTCTATGTTAGAGACCTGAGAATAGGGCATCTATGGGCTAAAATATCCACAGTTTTTGTCCAGCTAAAATATACTGATCTTTAACTTGTACGAGTTTCAGAAAAAGGCATACCATCACGTGAAGACGTGGCATAGAGCAAAATTCAAATTTTTTTCCAAATCCTTCAAGATGCAGGGCACTGACAAAAACATAATCCGGCAGCAAATTTTGTTTAATTCGAAATATCGCGCTGAAGATTTCTGACTGCTGCCTAATTCAGTGAATATTGGAATTATATCATCAGCTGAACTACACTATAAAAGAGTTCCTGAAGCAACTGAAATCGTCAAAAATGCTTGAATACTTTCGTCCTGACTATGTATAGCCTCAGTCCCACAAGCTTCCTAAACGCACTTCTTTAGCTTACGGCTCCAACCATACAGAAGGCAGAGTCTCGTAACAGCCGAGCGATACAAGTTGTCGTTGGCCACTACAATGGTAATTTACCACAGGAGAAGTTAAAGAACTTGACAGATGGTTAGTTTCCTTATGCTGATAAAAGAGCTGCATCCTTAGGTAAAACTTTTTTAGAAGAACTTAACGCCAACAACTACAAGCCTATGGGTTGGGGAGAAGGTGGAAAAGCAGTTCGGCTGACGAAAGAGGAAGAGATACTATCGGATGAGACCTTTTCAATAAATCAGGTGCGAAATTTTGTTCCTGCAGACTTTTACTGCGACAAGATCTATGATATAAAACAATGTATGTAGCATATCTTCATAGTCCATTTTAAAATGAACGTAATTTCTATCAAATTTTCCGCATGCTACTTAGAGCATGTATAGTTCCGAGCAGAAGTGTTGCTCTTCTTCATATAGAGTCCGCGTAACGGACCCAAATTTCTTCAAAAATTAGGCGCTAATTCATTAACAGTATGTGGCAAAGACGCAATCGGTCAATCACTTCTTTTCTTCTTCTCCTCTGCACCTCTGCCTGTCCTCACCTGCTAGATTTTTTATAACGCCTACATCATGGAAGAAATTGTGAAGAATTGATTCATTTTTGAATCCTGCGAGCCTCGTCTCTTAACACTTTCAGTCTCAAGCATTTCGAGAACCTTAACGAAGCAAATTACGGTTCATACATATTAATAGTTCAGGTCATGCGAATTACAACTGCTTGGTACGTTTCCATAATAATAATAGTAGAGGAATAAGGACTGTGTTTTTTAAAAAATATTTCTAATGCAGCACATAAAAATATTTTAAAACTTAAAAACGAGGCAGAAATCTTGAAAAGTGATCAGCGTCTGAAGAAGAAGCTGCAGACTTTCTAACTTGGTACTCTGCTAACTTTCTCACATGAGAAGCGAGTTATATGAGCACACACAGAAACATGGCAAAATGTCGCGCATTTTTGGGTTAAAGTCTCATCAGGTTCATTATTAACAGTTTTTTGAACAAATTGGGAAATGTTTTCGCTACGGCCCAGCTGGATCCTTTTTAGCTTAAGCACTTACTTTTCTACGGTAGTTGCAAATTTCGATCCTCTGATAGCTCGTTATATCTCGTCGTAAGTATTGCTGCCATCTCTTCCCCATTCTGGGAGGCTAGCACTCCCTCTCTCAATTCTGACGCGTCCAGTGAAGTCTTGCACTTTACGGAGCTATCCTACAGAACACCATTTGTACGTAGTATATCTCTGGGATGTGCAAGCTCCTGTAGCCCGATAATTATCAGAAGATTCGATGAGAAGTCAAAAAATCGCAAATTTGGCACTCTATTTTTGCGTCATTTTTAGCGCACTTAATCGGCAAAACTTATACCACACAGAAATCTTAGAGGACTGTTGAAGCTATCGATACTGCTAGGGTTCAGCATAGCAATTTCTGCAAGAAGAAAGAAAACACGAGCATGCTATACTCCTGTAGGGCTCGAAGGTTTTAAGGCAGCACCCACGGAAAAAAATCGATTTCGAGATTTTTGCATTTTTTACCCTAGCCATGCGGTTTGTCCAAAGCCATAGTTAGAAAAGGCAAAAGTTAAAAGTCACTTAGAAAATGACGATAATGTTCTTGTTGCGCTTTTCCAAATTACGAGTGTGAGCGGACGAGTTGTCCACAGACAAAGCACTAATAGTATAAGATAACATAGCTCGCCCGCTCACCCCATAACTTCGACAAGCACGTATTTGGCATTTTTCTGGGTGAGTTTCAACTTTTTTGCGTTCTAACTTTGGCTTTGGGCAAGCCTTGTGGCTAGGATATAAAAAATGTGAAAATCTCATAATCGATTTTTCCGTGGGTGATACTGCTACCTTTGGAACTCATCAAGACTAGGAAGCGCTATAATGCAGTGTTGGAATAATGCCATAAAAGAGGAAAATGATAAGGGTGATATATCGTTAAGCTCCAGAGCAAATAAGAACTCTTCGTGAAGAAAAAGAAATCTGCATATTCTTTAATGGTGTCTAGCACTATCCGTTGGCAAATCTTGCTGCTATTCATGTTTTACCGCGGCTTTCTAACCCATCTATGTTGAAAGGCAGCGACTCATTTAGACTGCTACTCCGCTGAAGTGTGCGCGAGTCCATTCCCAACCGTATCTCTTAGAAGTTTCATGGTTCATCTTCCTTGAGCATTTCCACTGAATCCTAGTATTTCTGGATTAATGAGAAACAAAGACCTTATACGGTTCGGGGAAATATCACCTCTTTTGCAGTTCAGCGTCTTCGTTAGTGACCGTATCGCCCTGAATCGATCGTTAGCTGACTACCGTAAACCATCGTGTAGATCGAAGAAATACAGAGGTACTCGTACACGTCGCCTGATAAATTTTCGCGAATTCTCAGAAATTAGCTCCTAGATGCCTCCGAACTGCCAACAACTTCTGTGATCATCGTCTACCACAACGAAGCCTTTTCCACTCTTCTGCGCACTGTGCAAAGTGTTGTCGACAGATCTCCACGGGCTGTCCTCAAGGAGGTCATTCTCGTCGATGATTTTTCGAACAGAAGTGAGAAATTTCTTACCACTTAGGTACTGTAACTAGGTTTTCGCATAATATTTCAGCTTTCCTTAAATACCCAGTTTTGGACGAAGCGGTGAAGAAGTACCCTGTGTCAGTGAAGATCATCAGAAACAAGCAGCGAGTAGGATTGATCAGGGCGAGGTTGATGGGAGCACAGGTTTGACGCCGTATATTCTGGGAATCTGATTATGTAGATCACTAGAATAGCAGTGTATTCCATAGGAAGCCACCGGAGATGTGCTCACATTCCTCGATTCGCATTGTGAATGCACGGAAGGATGGCTGGAACCGATGCTAGACAGGATCAAAGAGAACCGGTGAGGTTCTATTCGTTCTACCACCCTTCACACTTTCGCTAAACGTTTTACTAATCCGTCTGAACAGGAGACGAAATGAACATTGCCTCCCCAGCAGGAAAATCCTATGTTTTATGCAGTTTTTAAGCGATAGCAACCAGGGCTATAGAAATTTCGAATTTTTGGTAGATTTTGAACGATGGAATCAAAGTGGGCTCAGGTTCAAAAATCTCCGCTCAGTTTCCGGTGGTGACGAGTGATGCGTACATTCTATCCGAGCAAGCCTGTCCGATCGCGCGGTCTACATATGAGGCACGCGGCGAGATGCCGGGTCCTCTGCCCGCCAATCAAAAATGGTGAAAACTGGGAGGAACTCAAACAAAGATCGCACACCTAGCACACTCACATCATAGAGAGAACAATGCAGGACGCTACAGCTTGAAAACAAAGGAAAACATGAAAAAACGACGAAAATGCTTTAAAAATGGCCTATTTCACTAAAAATTGGCTGACCCAGTGCCACTGATTGGCGGGCAGGGGGACCCGGCATCTCGCCGCATGCCTCATGGTAGACCGCACGATCGGGCAGGCTTGCAAGGACAGACTATGTGTCGTCTGTATCTAAACGATTCTGTGGACAAGCTGTTCAGCTTGGTGTAGTGCCGGCTCATCGACGTAGAGGTTCTGTGCTGGAGTGTAAAAGAAGGTAAATCCACGCAGCAGCTTGCTTGCCACCAATCTTCCTTCATGTGCAACAACTGAGACGAGATTTTTGAGCATTAGCATTCATGGTGGGTTAATCGCTGGAAATTCCCATTACCAAAACCCACACCCTAGCGGACTTCGGGTTCTGGAAGGATTTTGAATGCACGATCCATTAATAATAGATTAATAGGAAAGTTCAAAAACATATCTCTGTTCAGATGTTATTTTTGGCTGAGAACGTCTCTCAGGAAGATATATCGCCCGTATCTCGGCTATTTCGCGGATCAGTTGCCCATTTTGCTGCGCGTTTCAGCAGAAGCTTTAAATCGTTCTCGAACATAATAGCGTAGAAGGGTTCTCGGTTTTCGTATACGATCAGTCGAAATGCAGTAGTGGCTGTGGGACGGGGAAAATTTCACGAGATTTGCGCGATTTCAAGACTAAATCCGTCATAAGAAGTTTTGCGCAAATGTTCTTGTTCCTTTATGCTGTACAGCCTACCCTCATCTTAGCTACACCCAAGTGACTCCACGTCCTCACAGCTTGAGCAATATTTCAAGTTAGCAATTCATAACGCTAGTCCCGCACACCTCCCGCCCTCCGTCTGTGATTAGGTAATTACGAATTAGGGTTTTTAGCTTATCGCCGTTATTCTTTCACTGATTTGGTATGATTTTAATGTCTAGTATCATGACTACTTGAATGAACTAAAAAACAAGAAAACATAAGGGTTAAGTGTTTATGTTCGTATGTGACCCACCCTGCCTTTTCGCGTGCGAAGTTTCCCACATCATCGTTTTTGAGTGTGAGGTCATCGGAGCAATCACTGCAAGGGAAGGAGTGAGTTCTACGAGGTCAATCTGAAAAGAGGCTTGCACTATTGCTCAGGAATGCTCTGATCGCGGCACCTCTTCCTCTAAAAAGGAGCTTCAACCTATTGAAATCTCACTAAAGATGCGAAGATTTTTAATTTCGAAAGAAGTTGATGGATGATTCATGTTGTGCTCACTTTCCGGATCTTGTCCAAGATTTGAAAAAAATGTTTTATTTGCTCCTTACACCTTCCACCGCCTTTGTATCAAAGCGACTCCTTCAAAATTAATATTTTATTTGAATTAAATGTCTTCTCGTTTTTTTCATCAGTTTAAACGGTCATGATACCAGGTATTGTAATTATACTAAATCGGTGAGAAAATGACATAAATTAAAAACCCTATCCCATAATTATCCAATCACAGTCAGGGGCGGGGCATGGACGGAACCAACGCTACGAATAGAAAGCTTGAAATATTGCTGAAGCTGTGATGGAGTAGAGGTGGTGTCATCTGAGAAGATGGAGGCAGACTGTACGTTAGAAACGAATGAGAAGATTTGAACAGAAGTTCTTATGACGGACTCAGTCTCTACGGGCTATGACGGGCTCAGTCTCTGTAGATCCCGCAGATCCCGCTAATCCTGCGAAATTTTCCCCGTCCTTCGGCCAGTACTGGAGTTTTCTCGAAGGACAGAAAAAGAAGAACAACTTGTAAGCAGCATTGCTTTTCTACGCGCATGATATTTTTTGATGGTAATTCTATCTCCCAGAAATTATACCTAATCGGAAATTTTTGAATCCTAGCCTACCGAAGGGTCCTATATGCCCAGTTTGTAGAAAAGTTGCATATGTTTGAAACAATCGTAAGCCGCTTTATTACCGTAAACCATAAGCCTTTGATTGCTGACTGGCTGCTGAAGATCATTTGGTAGCGTATTTAATAAAGTATCAATTCCCTGGATCCCGGCAGTCTCGTAAAGAAAAGTACCAACATTTACAGTTTTTTCTGTTAGCCTCTGTTAATTGAGCGGGAGTAGTTTACGAAGTCTAAAGTTGGCAACGAAGTAGTGTCAGCTCTCGTTTACCTGGCTGTATATCAAACAGCTAACCGCCAGAGGTGTACGGTAGCCGCAATGAAGGTTCTTTGCTTTCGAAAACTGCTAAACGAAAGAAAGATAAACAGTTCTGTGTTTTTTCAAGGAAAGCTGTCGTATGTCCGGTTATCGATGTGATAAATGATCGCACGTTTCAATATCAAAAAGGTCTCGACATGTTTCGAGGCGGTTTCAACTGGAACCTTCAATTCAGGTGCGGCATGAAAGAAATGGGGATGTTCTTGAGTAAGGTAGTACTGTTTTAGGTGGTATGCAATGCCTACAGAGATGGCCAAACAGCGGCTGAAGGATCCGAGTTCTCCGATACCGTACGCTTCTTTAGTTGGAGTAATTACGCCTTCGATGGAAATGTCAACAGATCCGGCCGTTTTTCAGCTCTCCAACAATGGCTGGTGGCCTGTTTAGTATAGATCGTCGATATTTCGAAGAACTCGGAACCTACGATCACGGAATGGACATATGGGGTGGGGAGAATCTGGAAATATCGTTTCGGGTAAGTGCTCTCCATCGTTCGCAGCCAGATTTTTGAATAATGTCCATTTGGGTTAGGAGTCGTATAATTATGAATAGGATAGAATGAGTGACGTGGAGGGCAATTCTAAAGATCCACGCATAGAAAAGAAAACTCGAGCACTAAGGATGAGATATTTTTGTGGTTTCCACCCCAATATGACCTCACATAATACTCAAACAAGCTTGAGGAAAATCGAAGCATCTGATAACCTCTTGCTCATTTTCAGATATGGCAGTGTGGTGGTCGCGTAGAGATTCTTCCCTGCTCCCATGTCGGTCACATTTTCCGTCATGTCTCCCCGCATGACGTGCCTGGAAAGTCAACAGGAAAGGTGAGTATGTGCAACTTACATATACTACGTAACGCTAACATATTTTTTCCCAAATAGCATTAGATGCTCATTCTATGATGTGGCTAGTTATTGTGGCTGCAAAGCCTATAAAAAACGAGCCGTAACACTAGTAAAACAAGGAGATTTCTTGAACTGTGTAATCGAAAAGAAGAAACAGGGAATTTTCCGATACTTTTACCTACCCTAAAAGCCGGACGATAGCCCGCACTATTGATTTTTATTTATTGATTTCTATTTTTATTATTTCTCCTAGAAATATATAGGACCGTTTCATCATTCTAGATGAGGAAATGTTTTACTTTTATTCAGATAACGAGAAGTGCTGCTAAAAAGAATGTTATGCGAGAAAGCCTTACGAAACTCGTGTAACTTTTGAAATTTCGCAGCAATGCCTAGCTGAATAAAATCATCAAAATAGGAAAGAACTGCTCGACAATTTACAAGCCGGTACCGATAAATCCATCGGAAGAGCTGTCAGATCTTAGATGCGGTTGATTAAGCGGTACTCCATTCTCAAAAGCCAGTGTGATCGTGATCGCTCTAAATGTAAGGAAAACTTTGGGAAAATTCTGGAAAATTAGCGTATCCAGCTACTGCAGTATAATAGCTGTGCTTTATTTTTGAAGTAACGGTTATTTTAGGTGCTGGACGGAAATATGGTTCGCGTTGCAGAAGTGTGGATGGACGAGTGGAAGCATCTGTTCTACAAGCTTGCACCACGTAAGTTAGAAGCAGTCCGAACTGAAAATAATTAAAAAGCAAGCGGTACCCTCCAAAATGCATTTCGATTACTTACATTTAAGAAATCTTCCATATAAGGATGGAAACCTGTATAGCGTAGCGACAATGACAGAATTTTTTTCGGGGCTTCGGACTCCTTTTCAAGCCGAAGATGGGTTCGAAGCAAAAGTTGGTTGTAGAATTTTAAAAAAACCCTGTATTTTAAAACTGACTCTTTTAATTTTTTCCTGTTTGTAGTTCTCGTCGGAGGGGGGGGGGTGGGGGGTTCTGGTATATCAGTATAGGAAGGCTATTCCAATGGGCATTGTTACCATTTGCTGATTCAATGAACATCCCCTTCCAGAAACAGCCAAACTTCGAGACGTCGTAGATATGAGCGAGCGAATGGAACTGCGACGTAGATTACAGTGTAAAAGCTTCAAATGGTATCTCGAAAACGTCTTCACCGACCACCATATGCCCATGGATGGAGAATTTTTCGGCAGGGTAAGTTTTCTAGCATTCTTTTCTACCTATTCACTTTTTCTGCTTCAGATTTATTACTCGAGTGAACAGTCCAACTCTACTTGCTTAGCTTGGGGGCTTTCAGCATCAGGCATTAAGAAAATCACTCAAAATCCATGCAACGAAAAAACAGACAAAACACAGGTGATTGCCCAGCGAAAGTTTAATCTTCTCCATCTTTCAGCTCACCACAGAAGCCAAATCATACTGTATTGTAAATCGACCTGGTGAACCTGGAACTAAAACTCATCGCCTAAATATAGCTCCCTGCACGTTAGGATTCGATCATTGGCAGGTTGGTTGACAGTTTTGAGAAGGTGACGGGATCATAACGTGCAGGGAACATTTTCGCGATGTTCGAGCGGTTCATAAATTTCATTTTTCACCAGCATTTCATAAAATTTCTGTCTTTTTAGTTTTGGATCTACACATCGGACGGAAGGCTGAAATCCGACGAGCATATGTGCCTCTCAGCTACCCAGGTCGTCCATACCAACGGTGACTGGACAGTCCAGTTGAAAGAGTGCGCTGGCTACGATAACGAACACTGGGACTATAATCGCAGGGTGCGCCTATGCTTCGCCTTTTTCCAGTGAAGTTTCATTTATTCATTAATGACTAGAGCGAAAGCTTTCAGAGAAGAACCTTCAAGCATCGGAAGAGCGGCTTATGCCTAACTCAAACAGGCCTTGATATGCAAATCCAGGACAATCTATCTCCTCCATCCTTGTCGTATTGTGGTCGTGGAGTCGAATCTCAGGTAGTGTGTCTGTTTAAAAAATGGAGAAATCTAAAGAATGCAAAAACGGCAAGGTCTCTTGTGTAGTGCACTATTTCGTCGAAAACTAGTTGTCTTCTCTAACGTATTACTCTGCGCATAATTATTAAGAATACTCATTTAAATAGGTTACTGTTCAAAGCACGTTTATGTAAGAAGAGTTGAGCCTGGAGAACTTGCTTCATAATTTTATTTGATATTGTTTTGAAAGGGGATAACAAAAGCAAATTTTTTCCTTGCAAAGGTGCGAGTTCGACCGAGGTTTCGATATTTTCAACAATTTTTGTTAATCTACAGCAAAAATAGGGTGTTTCTGTAGTTTTGAGCTATACTGTAATCTTTCGTATTCTCTCTTCTCGAAACTTCAGAATGACTGATTACAACGTAATACTACCTTTTTGCCTATCTAGCGATACTGTTAAAGGTGAAACTTTATTTCCTGGCCTTAATTATCGAACATCAGTCGTTTTCAAAGGCCTAATATGGCCCAAAAGTAATGGGTCGTAGTTGTTTGAGGATTTTGTGCATATGGAGCCTGGGAGGAGTGCGCCAGAAATGAGGAGGTATTTGATAAAATAGGTAGGTGCGTAACAGTGGCGTTTGCAGAAATTTTTTT
>KN549668.1:12213-24785 GCA_000797555.1 Oesophagostomum dentatum | reverse complement strand
CGACCGATAATCGATCAATAAATCGATAATACGCCGATTTCATGGTAGTGAAGCAGTATGTATACGGGTCGACGTATAATCGAAAGCTGATTCAGAAAAACCACTCGATATTGGTCCATCGATCGATAATCGATCGATAAATCGATAATATGCCGATTTCATGGTAGTGAAGCAGTATGTACATGGATCGACGTATAATCGAAAGCTGACTCAGAAATCAGTCGGCTGTTGATCCACCGATCCAAAACCGGGCGGTAAATTGATAATTTACCCATCTCATAGCGCTGTAACAATATGCACAAGGGATGGTGGATAATCGGAGGCCGATCCAGAAAATCACACGGTTATCGGCCCACCGAACGATAATCGATCAAAAAATCACTAACTTCCAGATGCACAGAGGTGGGGTGATATGTGTACAGACTTGCAAATAGTCACGGCTGATTCAGAAAACTGATCGCCGAAAGCTAACTACGCACTGGATTAGGAGCCGCGAAGCGGCTCACGGGCCAACTTGTAAGTAGATAACCCAACTCGCTGAATACGATCGTGATCTCTTTGGCGCAGGCAGGATCTTGTTCTTTCACACATAAACAGACACCTACACTATCACATGAACTCGTAATTAACGGTATCTAGATTTGTACCCTTACTGTCATGACGCTCAAAGGCCCCATCGTTTTTTTTAGATATATTTAAGTCTTCATTAAAAAGAACGAGTCGGAAATCTTTCTCTCCCTTCCACCAACATCCATCATTCTTAACTGCCAAGTAAACCATACCACGAATGAATAATGGGATTCAATCATGGATAGTGCGAGAAAACAATTAGATGATAAGAAGAAGTTATAAATAGTTTCGCTTAAATCTGACGTTAGCTATTGACCTTTAGCCAATCATTATAAGTAATGATAACTGCCTTCCAAATTTCCTGTAGAATTGGCGGTAATGTCAAACTACTAAAATTTCAGGGATTTCATCACCACTCGTAAACGCAGGTGAACGGACGAATGATGGAATAGAATACAAAGTATTCAAACGAAGTGAGTTACCTTTGTGCATGCCGGTGAAGATGGGATGGTAACTGTGGTAACTGGCAAATCTGAAAATGTGGTATTAGAAATTGACTACTGGATAACACTAATTCCCTGGAACGGTTAGGGTTCACGGTTTTAACCGGTCCAATTTAAACGATCATAACTTTCTTATTACTTATCGGATTTAGTCGTATTGAACACCATCGAATCAGCACACCTTTGCCAACGCGAGGCTGGTCGACTTATCCTCCAGCTGAAAAGTGGTTTTCCGAGATTGGTCAAAAATCCATGAAGGCTGTTTTTTTCCTCGTCCTAATCGTCAAATATTCTACCGGCGAGAAAGTTATGAAGGCGCTCGAAAAGGCGATCGGCTGGCGGAAGGTCTGAGGAATGCAGCAGTGACGCAGAACCTTAACCTCTAATTCATTCAATTTTTGGTTGGTGATTTGCGAAATAGACGTTGTCATGTAGAAGAATCGGGCCTCTGACCAGTGCCGACTGCAGCTGGCGCAATTTTCGTTCAGCGATGGCTTGGCCTGGTTCCAAAAACGCTGGTGCAATTACAGCAGCCACCGACTACCACACCGACGCGGTGGGGGGGGGTGCCTTTGGGAATTGCCTGGGCATTTGTCGTCGGCATCCAACCACTGTCCTGAACGTCTATCGCACGTGAGCATTCGACCTAAAACGGGTCGAGCCTTTGTCAATCAGGACCAGGTAAAACAACTTTCACAAATTTCTTGGGATTGCCTAAAAGCATCGCATTGGCAAAGATGCGCTGCTTCGAAGGTGCTTATTTTGACTAAATCCGATACGTATCAAGGAAGTTATGATCGTTTAAAGTCAACCCCAAGAACTTTCCGGATAACATAATACAAGCACGGTTCTACCAATCTTCCAATATCCATCCAGTATTCGCGCAAAGATGCGTCTACATTTTAAATTGTAGTGCAGTTAGAGCCCACACACGTCTGCCGCCTTATCGTGATGTACTAAGATTGCGCGTACCGCATCCATACGAGACCAAGAAATGGTGATTCTTCAAGAACTGACCGGGAAAAGGCCCGCTTAGCAAGGACTACAGTGCATCACTGGCGCCTTTCCTGGTCGACAGATTTACCACGTCCTGGCAGTTGCGTGGCACAATCCCGAAGTCCTTGGAACAATTCCGAAGTTTGGTCAGTTTCCACACATCGCGTGCAACCACCGCCGATCTGATATACAAGTTCGCTCGGGCAATAATTGCAGAACAAATTAGAAGTTCAGCAAGGCAACGATGAAGGCCGGCCATTGACAGGTACAAATTGCTGTCTGCGGTTTTTTCTTCAGTACACTGCTTGTTTCGTAAAACTAGGTGTTTTCTCATTTATTTTTCAGTTTTTTCTTGTATTTTCCGCTTTTATTGATTCGTTCATCTTTTCCTCCTCGTACCATGCGGCGTCCATCAGTCTGACCTGCTCAAGCTGGCTTTCGTGTATTCTAAGGGTACACAGATCCGCAATGAACAGCCAAAATGGGGTGCGCGTTTGCTTGGCTGTTGGCCGATTATGATATCGCTTTTTGCAAACATAATATCGATTTTTGACCTTATCCCGTAAATTCATGTTGTGCTAGGTCGTTTTGGCACGAAAGTTTTACATCTACTCTTGACTTTCACCGAAATGCACATCGGCTGCATACATCTGCTTTCGCTGTTTTCCTTAACGTAATAGTTATAATGGTTAATGAAAGCAATGTCGTGCCCACCGCTCCTTCGCAGACTATAGACTGCAATTCTTCAAAAGAAGCTGTAATTTCCTCGCCTAAACTCCCCCTTATAGTTTTGCAAATCCAGCGGTTATTGGCGTCAACATTCTTAACGTTACAAGCTAAAGCAGTTCGGGGGCTTTGAGACGTTCTGTGTGGATGGGGGTAAAGAGGCAACCGCAACATATTGAGCGCTTTTTGGTAAACGAGAGGTAAGCCAAAAAATAAGCAGGACGTGTTAAAGGAAAGAATTCGAGGTAGCAGGATGTTTTACGTTTTAGCACTTCTCTGCAGAATATAACGCTATGATATGTATGTGTGCAGATAACGTAAGAGACTTGTGCACTATCGGTGTATTAGGCTAAGGTTATAATTAATTATATGAAAAGTTTCAAATCGGATTTTGTTTTCAAAAGCGGTGTGTCACCAGATCTTGGTGGATGTTCCGGAATGGCGAAGATGTCTGCATGGGCATCCTCTACACTTTTGTCCTAGTTTAGCACCATACTCATTTGCTTCGAGTTCTAAGAAGCCAACTTTTAACAGCAATAGATGCTTGCTGAAGTGGTAAGAAAGTAGGGAAGATCCTTATCGACACTCCTTTTATAATCGTAAACTACATAGCTTCACATTCGCGTTCCATCCAGTTGACGCCACAGTTTCTAAGAGTTTCTGTTTTCATTTAACTTTTACGGATAGAAAGAGATGCAATTACTGACCCTGCCAAGACCATGTCTGCGGCGTTGTGGACTTTGGACAAGAACCAAGCGCCGAAAATCATGTGTAAATTAGTATGCTGCTCATGTTTTCCTTCAAAACTGTCCTAGGTATGTTTGATTTGTGCCATCTTAGTGATTTCCTCAATAACTGCATTTACAAATTCAGTGCCTTGATCGGTATGAATCTCTTTTGGCCATCTGCCACCTTCACAGATCCACCGGTTGAAGAGCATATGCGCCACCGATTTTGCGGTTTTGTACTGCAGGGCATAAACTCCTACCCACTTTGTGAAGAGGTAAATTATGACCAGGATGCACTTTTTTCCATTTGCGCTAAGCCCCATTCCGAGTAGGTCTGCAGCGATTATCTCATAAGGCTTAGCCACCTGGAATGGCTTCAGGTTTGGTACCTGAACGTGGTGTGGATTTGACAGGAAACATTCCTTACACTGCTTAGCCCACCTTGCCACATCCCTTTCTAGTGATCACCAGAAGACTCTTTCTTGTAACGTCCGAATAATTTTTGTAGTCGAGAAGTGCCCGGCTAATGCTCCTCGATGCGCTTCCTCGAAAACTTCTTTCCGTCTTAAGGCAGGTACCACTGTTACCATATTTCCATTTTCTCTGATGAACTTTAGCTGACCTTCATCAAACACAAAATCTGCTACGACAAATTTCCGTGGTGATCCTCGCAGCTTCACTTTCATATCCAATCTATTTTCCCTAAGGCCACTTATCACTGGCTCGAACTCTTCGTCTTGGCTTAGTTCCATTCACTGGGTGCTTCCGTAGTGCTTTCACAAACCACTCTCTCACCCTCCCCCGAGTGGTAAACGGATTCTTCACATCCGTTCACAGGGGCATTTCTAGAAAGAGCATCAGCCACTACATTGGCCTGTCCTTTCACATATTCGATGGTCACCTTGTAATGCTGGATTTCCAGTGCCCAACGTATGTGTCGTCACCCTCCTGGCACAGTACGGCACCTACTCCGTTCTTGGCTGCGTCTGTGTAGACTATAGAGGAGTGTGTGCCTTCGCGTGCTTTCTCCATATCGGGCTGAATCAACACCGGTGCTGAAACCAAGACCTGTTTCAGTCGTTAGAACGCCTCTTCGTGCTGCTTCTCCCATTTCTATATTGACTTTTTACTTGGCAATTCAAACAATGGGGCAGCAACAGCAATCTTCGCAGAGTTTAGAACAAACTTGCGGTTATACCCGCACAGGCCGAGGAAGGACCTTACATCTGCCACACAGCTCGGTCTGGGGTAACTCACCATTTTGTTCACCTTCTCCGGGTCAACGTGAACCCCATTTCTCTAGAAGCACACACTTTTGTGCTTTCAGCTTTAGATTCGCTTTCTCAAAGGCTTGGAGAACTTGTTCCAGTACCTCCATGGCTTCGGCATCAGTAGCGATTAAGACGTCGTCGATATATAGAAATACTTCTTTATCTTTCAGATCCTTTAACGTTCCCAGCACCTTATCCATCATGCGCTGGAATACCGCCGGCGACGTACATAAACCGAATGGTAGAACTTTAAACTGAAACAAGCCCTCAGACGTGATAAAAGCGCTCTTCCTCTGTGCATCCTCTGACGAAAAGATTTGCCAGTATCCTGACGCTAAGCCTAGCGTGATAAAATAACGTTTACCGCTCAAGCTTTGGAGCATCACGTCAATAGTAGGCAAGGGGTATGCGTCTTGTTTAGTATTTGTATTAAGCTCCCTGTAGTCCACGCATACCCGCAATGACCCATCTTTCTTTCGTACCAAAACCACGGATGATGCCCATTCTGATGAAGATGGTTCAATGATGCCCCTTTTCAAGAGGTCCTCAATGATGCCCTTAAATTCAGTCCGTGCACCTAGCGGTATGGGCCTTTTCTTCTGCCGTATTGGCTTGGATGTCCCTGTATCGATCTCGTGGGTTACTAAGTGCGTATGTGAGAGCTCTTGGTCTTCGACGGCAAAAGCTAGCTTGTGGTTTCTGACCAGCTAGTTCATCGAGTCACTCAACTCCTGTCCACCTCGGTTTTGCACGAGGAGAGTTTGCAAGAATCGCATCCTTTCTTCGGCCGTCATCACTGCGTGTTGCTTTGATAGCATATTCACAGCTGAAGCGCCTTGGTTTCCTATAGTGTAGACATCTTCCCAGACTCCTACCTTCAGGCCTTTCTTCAAAATCAGATGTTCCAAACCTGTGTTTAGCACCGAAACTGACGCCGTACCTTCGTCACCGACATGACACACTCCGATGTGCACCCATTGCACACTAGAGCTGAAGATTTTCTCTTCGCCTTTTTTTGCTCATGAAATCTCAACCTCCTTCAATTCACCTGGGACTACATATATTCTTTTTGCCAAGCCGCATTACACTGGGCTCCTTTACGCGCACCTTTGCACATTTTCCATCCGCATCCGTGCCTATCAGTTTTTTTTGGACGTTGCCGTCTTTTCATCAGTTGACATCCTAAGGCAGGCAGTATATTAGTTCCAAACACCAAAGTGCTTCCGGGTTTTTCGGCTACATACATGACCCCTTTTACGGCTTCTTCGTTGGTCGCTGCCTCTTTGATATTCACTTTTACCACCGCCATAGATTTCCCTGACGTCCCCTGACGCGTCGACTATCCTAGTAGTTTTATCAAGCTGCAGCTCCTCTATCTCACTGTCTATGTCCACAATATTTTTCATGGCTTGCTGCAGGATTCTGATCGGTGGGATTGAAACTTCTGACCCAGTGTCCAATAGAGCCTGCCATTGGTTCCCTAGGATTTCGACGGTCGTGGTCGTCTTCCTTCCCAATAACGGTGCTTGATTGCTCGATCTCTACACTGCGGACGAACCACAGATTCTCCTAGAGACGCGTGTTGACAGGGAGACAGTTTCTTCAGTGCTTACTTGTTTCTGCCTTGGATTCTTGCAGTCGATGGCTAAATGACCCCTCATGTGGCAGTTATAGCATCGACCTTTTGAGTGCTTCCCTGGTCGTACCACCTTGTCCATTTTGGGATCCCTTACTGCTAGCGGGCTTGCTTACGGCCTCATCATTGTCATATATGGGACCTTGATCTTCTTGGAGGAATGTTTTTGATTTTCTCCGTATACCATACCCAGTTTCTTGCTTCAAGCGCGCATTTGGCAGTGTCATCCTACGTCACTCGACCGTTAGGGCTGTCTCTTTAAGTTTGTCGTATGCGCGTTCTCCTCCATTCTCGAGCGCCTCCAACAGGTAATACGACTCGGGCCGTTACCAGTTGCTCATACAAGAGGTTGGCTCTTGCGCTTGCTAGGGCTTTCTCGTCGAGTTCTGGACAGGCGTTTTGTGTGTCTCTCCAACTCAATAAAAAAAATTCGCCACCGATTGTTTCTCCGGACCCCAACTTGCCCAGTGTTACAACTCTTTTCGTTGTCTGTTCACCCTGATACGCGCTACTAAATTCCTCAACTAGTTCCCTGTATGACGCGCACTTTTTATTCATCGGTAGGGCCTCTAGCACCCGTCTTGCCTTGCCTACCAGCTTGGATATTAAGATAGCTTTACGCTCTTCATCTGTCCACTGTCCTGACGGATATTTTAAAGCGAACATATCCAAAAAGTTTTGGAACTTGTATTCCCTACTCCACCGTCATAGCTTTGAACCTCTGGAGGTGTCACATACTTGAGCGCTGCATTCTCCCTCTCACTCACGCTGGGCGCCCGACACTACTGAGCTCAACTCACTCGCACACTCAGTATCAAGGCGATGCAACTGACCTGGCCTCTCCGAGCATTCCGGCTCCAGAAGTAGGCCTGCACTGCAGCGAAGTCTATGTCCGTTGCTCTGGCAATTGCTCTGGCCCATTCTGAAAGTGTGGGGCATTAATGTTCAGTCCCAGTCTAATGTTCTTCAGTGCTTGCCACTCCTGGTTTTCTACAGGAGTCCTCATCATTCCGCTCTTACCTAGGATTTTCCTGGCCTCAACTTGCTGCAGCGTAACTGCACTTCGCTTGGTTCGCAGTAGCTCTAGGTCTTTCTGCTGCTCCGCACACTTACGCTGCATTTCCTTCAGCTGCGCTTCCATGTGATTAACCGCATACTGCAAAAAATCGATACGGTTTTGTCTTTTTTCTAAAACATAATTTACTTTTTCACAGTTGCAGTTCTCATTTCGTTTCAGTACAAACTGTTGTAACCTTTCTATCTGGTCTTCGTATGTGTGACATCCTAGGCTATCACTAATCCTACAGAAACAGTCTAACTGCTCTGTGGATTCTCTATAAGCGCTGCTGACGACGCTTAGCAGATCTAGCGCCTCCTGTGTTGCATCACTTGCTACCTGTTCAATAGCTTCTCTTTTCTGATCACATGCACCCCAGTACTTAGCAACTTCTGCTATGACTCTCACTTCAATGCATTTTACTAGTTTTCGCGTCTTGTCACATACCTGAGCAGCTTTGTTCTGGCCTCCGGCTGCTTCAGATACATCTGCTGTCAACTGTTCATCTGTGACCATTGGAACCATTTGCTCCATGCCTGACGTTCTCTGCAACTGCTGGTCTGAGTTAACCCGGTCACTTGCCAACGTGCTTTCACGAACGTCACGGTCAGAGACCATCGAGCCAGATGAGGAGTTTCTCCTTACTGATGCTCTAGACATCTTCTTCCACACTTGTGTTAGGATAGCCTTACTCTCCTACTGGGAAATGCTGCTCTCCATCTATCCTGGTAGCACTCACCCCCAATATTCGATCGGTGGCTGCCGATCAATACTAAGAAGTAGCTATCAGGAGACTTCAGCTCGCTGGGCTACCCTAACCTAGGGTCAGCCGAGGCTTTCCACCGCGCCATATACTGCTGATACTTCAAAAAGGCCACTCAGTGCTGTGCACAGGGGCCTGCCTGCAGAGGAGAAAGACGAGAGCACAAGAAGAAGTTTTGATTCGGCCCCCAAGTTATGTTGGGTGTCGCACGAGAGGATAGAAAAAGTCTTTATCGACAAAACAGCTATCGATAAAACAAATAACAAAATGGATCCCTAGGTTAGGCGCGAGCGCCTTTTATGCGTTCGGTTCCCGCGCAGATTGATCGCCTGATCCTCGACGTCGATTGTAGATCAGTCCGCCGTTGACCTGCTCGAACTTGTGATTTCAGTTGCGCAACGGTCAAGGGCTTCGGCAAATGCAAAGGCATCATAGGCAGAGCAGTGGCCTACCTCACTGTGTATCATTACTTATAATAGCGAGCTAAGGGTCTAGCCAGCGTCAGATTTAACGAAATTATTTATAGGTTTTCCTTACCTTTACGTTGTTTTTGCCCATTATCAACGATTGAACACCGCTACTCATTCGTGACATGGTTTACTAGGAAAATCTAACAGGCGTTGGGTCGATCCGCGAAAACGGCATATACTAGGTAACTCGTCATGCCATCTTTAGTAAGAATGCAGAAAATCAGGATCCGAATGGCTGATATGGCCAAGTTACAAGCGCCGACATCGCGCTGCGTCAAAACAATGGAAACTTACTGTCAAAATGACTAATAGCCAACAGTAGAATGCTCTATGAGTCCATTACGAACATCCCTAAAAAGCGGAGCCCCAAAAGACACTGATTTAGGCATTTTACTAGTGCGGTAGTTCAGCACAGTAGACCGCTTTCGACAGGCTACACCAGCGATTTCCTAAAGTAATGGTGGCAGCGACTGGATGGCAGAAGTAGTAAGTATTTAGACTTTCATGAGAATGATTACAGGTTCGAATCCACCTTCTGGCGGAGTGTTTTGCTTTCACTAGTTCTCTTCTTTCTTGCCTACCTTGGCGTCTTTCGAAATCAATAGTCATTTTGACAGTAAATTTCCATTGTTTTGACGCAGCGCGATGTCGGCGCTTGTAACTTGGCCATATCAGCCATTCGGATCCTGATTTTCTGCATTTTTACTAAAGAGGGCATGACGAGTTATCTAGTATATGCCGTTTTCGCGGATCGACCCAGCGACTGTTAGACTTCCCTAGTTAGTCCGCAGTTGAAGAAAGAATGATGTGGTGGAAAGAAAGGGAAGGAGGGGGAGAGAAGAACGGATGGGCTGGGACCTGTAGCAATTATCTCCAATGCTTTCACAACGAGACGCTTTTGTGCGCTGAGTTTTGTGCGTTGAGTGGCCACGGATTGGGGTTTTAGGGTAAGAGAAGCTTATGTCTTTTACAGCTAACCTCGATCGACAAATTAGCACATATAAGGGCCATCGAATGTGGGGGACATATTCAAGGTTTCTACCAGAGGTCGTCGGCGACTGTAGGGATCTCAAGTGATGGCAATACTGGCGATGCTAGATCTGTTGTGCAAAAAAGGCCGTTAGCGCTATCAGAGAACTTTATATCGATGAGCAGAATTCAAAAATGACCGATGTTCGGAGGCTGGAGGCTCTGAACCAATGCAATGGAAGTCGGGATCAATGTGCACGAAGCCGGGACCAATATACAGGATATCTGGACCGATGTCGGAAGCACGGGACCAATGTGCAGGAGGTCGGGACCGATGTGCAGAAGCTCGAGACTGATGTGCACGAAGCCAGGACCGATGTGCAGGTTTTCGGGATCGATGTTCAGGCGCTCGGGAGCGGTGTACAGGAAGTCGTTGTCGATGCATAGGAGACCGGTGGCAACATGGAGGGTCAGCAGAATGGAGCATGAGGCCGTTAGAAGCTGACAATCCGATCTGCAACCGAACAAAAGCGAGTCAATAAACCGATACTTTAGCGATAGCGGGAGCTTGGGCAGTAATTGTGTGAAATATTGCGAGCGAAGCGAGCACTCCAGCAAGTCTGGAAGTCCGACGAAGCCGGACGTACAGGCCTGTAAACAATAAGAGTGAGACTGATGCAAACGAAGACCTTAAGCACTTAACGCGGATCAAAATATCAGATCCAGATACGGTGCGAGTTCTCGCGTTATTGATAGGCACTCTTCTTTTCGGTTCATTTTTGGGTTCTCGCTGTTAATCCAAAACACTTCTGGCTTTTCATGCTGCCGTGTTGGTTTCTTGAGCTAAGATGTTCACAGTCACGTCAAAATTAGCCCCATGATGTTTTGTTGATTGCCCAGAAGTGGAGATTGATTCTACTTCGATTTTCCCTCAAGATGTTCTTTTATACGCAGACACGTTGGTCGCACAGTTTCTCCGCTGTACTCCTCCCTACGCTCTTTGCACCCGAAGGGATAAACAACCCCTGAAATCATACAATCAAGTCATAGTCATAGTCGGTCGCAGATACGATTGCTATGGCATTCTTTTGAGATTGCCTGGTGGTATTTCTTCCGTATCCTAAATTCTGCCGTGCTAGTTCAACTGATTCCTTTCTCTTTTCGTCTCCGCTACATACTACTTCCGCTGTCGTTTCGTTCCCATTGGATGCGCTGACAAGTAATGGACAATGATGTTTTTGTTGCTAGGTTTCCTGTACCACTTTGTAGGTTTGCCTCCCACTGCAAGATGAATCTGGACATTAAGGAGTGGAAGCCAATCTCCATCTGGAACCTCTCTTGCAAATCTGATGAACTCTGATTGTTTGTTCAGCAGCTGAAAACACGTGTCCATTTCATCCTGGGTGGAACATACGATGAAAGAGTCACTCACGTATCTACAGTAAAGCAACGGGTGGGACTCTATAACTGATCTTTCAATTTTAGCCGTGAATGCTACAGCTAGTGTCAGTGCAAGCCTTTGGGCCATGGCTAGACCTTTCACTTGTGCGAGGTAGTTCCCAGACCACCTGAAGATCGTGCAGTTTAGACATTCTTTCAGAAGACTCATTAGTGAGTCTTCTTACAGCAGCAGAAGTATGTAGCGGAGACAAAGAGTGAAAGGAGTGAATTGAGCTAGCACGGCAGAAGGTAGAAAATGGAAGAAATACCACCAAGCAATCTTACGCAATCGTATCTGCGACCCGACTATGATGACTATGACTAGATTGTATGATTTCAGGGGTTGTTTATCCTATCAGGTGCAAAGAATGTAGGGAGGAGCACATCGGAGAAACTGTGCGACCATTGTGTGTGCGTATAAAAGAACATCATGAGGGCAAATCGAAGCATAGACAGTCTTCAGTGCTGGGCAATCAACAAAGCATCATGGGGCTGATTTTGACGTGACCGTGAACATCTTAGCTCAAGAAACCAACACGGCCGCACGAAAAGCCAGAAGTGTTTTGGATTAACAGCGAGAACCCAAAAATGAACCGAAAAGAGGAGCGCCTATCAATAACGCGAGAACTCATACCATATCTGAATCTGATATTTTAAGCACTTAAGGTCTTCTTTGCATCAGTCTCATTCTTACTGCTTATACACAGTGATATAGGCCATTTGCCGAAGCCGTTGACCGTTGCTCAAATGAAGTCGCATTTAGGCTATGACGAAGGCGATCCTGCCGAAACGTTAGCATGAATAAAGATCTTATAAAAATCTCGGTTTTTAGCTTAACAAGAAGAAGATATTGAAACGCACTATATTCGCCGTAAGAAGGCTATAACAGCCGCTGACCACGGTTGAGCCATCCCGCCGCTCCGCTTCTATTGATATCGGAAAGGCAGAAGTTGTGGGAGGGGTCGAGCAATGTTCTGCGACTGCTCCGATCTTGTCGACGATGAGCAGTCTGGGTTTCAGCCTCGTTTAAAAACCCGTCAAATCGAATAGTTGACCACGAACTGACGAAGGCGCTTTCTGAGGAGGAAACGCTCTTGCGTCGATTTTTTGCCTTCCTATGGACGCCTACAAACTATCGTCCGTGACTTGACGAGACATAAAATGCGTGTTGTGTGAGTGCTGCTTTAAGTACTTTTCCAAAAGAACCTACCTGTGAATGCGGTTATTGCTGTAGCAGTATTGAAAGCGGATGGCTCTGGGGAGACTGTTGAGATGTTGTAGGAAGAATCATCAAATGTTTCGTTTGTCTAAATCAAGTACCACTTACATATTATACTTGCATATTAATTGATAAACTGTGCATGTGCGTATGTGTGAATATGTGTGTGCTGTGTGTTACGTGTGCGAACGTATATATATATATATATATATAATCAGTGGCGG
>KN549666.1:70645-81024 GCA_000797555.1 Oesophagostomum dentatum | reverse complement strand
ACTTGCGCTGACATGGACCAACAAAAGAAAACATTAGTGCTCCGTTAGCTGCCATTCCTTATAACGTCCAATTTCCTTTAAGTATATTTCAGGAAACTAGTTATCATGGTAGTTTATTTCTATTAAAACCAAAAAAGGTTGTGCATATTGTTCAACTTGTAAACGTCTTAATTATGCAGTAGAGATCCATGTCCTTTATCCACCATTCCGGCTATTTATGTGCATGTCAGTATCGTACTTAGAGAATAGATCAGTCGAATGGATGTTGTGAATGGTTGGAAGAGAATAGTAGCGCTGATTACACAGGAAATCATCACGTCACACTTTCCCACGGGCAGCACAGGCACAGAATTTCTCTTCAAGGCTCTTTCTCAATAAGAAAAGAGATTGACGTAGCAAAAAAAAGTCAGTTAACAAATGTGATGATTACTTTTACTTCCTTTATCGTTAGTCCTGAAAAACGGGTGCCTTAAAGTACCGGAACGGTCGTATTCGACTGTTTGTTAGCGCTCAAATAGGCCTTCCTAACTTCCTAAGTGAAAAGCCTCCTAACTATAAAATATTGTTTGAATTCGTGTTTGCTTCTAAGAGATTATTGCCGTTGCAGTTTTGTTCAAATTTATATCTAGTGCTTAAATTTCACTTTTTTTTCGTACTGCATATCGTTAGTACTGCAGTAATGTAACACGTTGGTTTTCACGGATAAGTCTCCGCTCATGTTCTTTTTTTCTGGTTTACCTCTGACCTGCAGGATAGTAATAATTTTCCGGATCAGGTGTAGGTAGAAGGAACCAGTTTTTATTTAAGCAGTGTTACGAATCCAGTAAATGAACTTGATTTAACTTGCGGCATACCACAAAAAAGTTGTTCTCAACGTAGAGGATCAGTTGTTGGTAAAAATAGTCATACGAAAGAAATGCAGACGTGAATTCAGAGTTTTATTACAAAAAAAGTTATTTCCAAACTAGAACTGAGTTCAATGACCGATATTTTATAATCAGGGCATAATAGAGTTAAGTTCTTCACGCTTCATCATTTTTTGGTTCCATTATTAATTTAAGCTACATTTCCCTTCCCTTAACGCTTTCCAATGGTAGCTGAGAAAGTGGGGATAAGCTGAGTCCTGCGTGATTTCGAATAGTGGATATAAGAAAGCTTGGTGGTAATTCTGAGAAGATTTCCTGCAAGTTCTTTGTCTTCCGGTGGTCTTTGCTAATGCGTAGTTCATTTTTGAGTGTTCCTGAAGCTGTCCATGAGCGACGTAATTTCGCATCACTTTTCGTGACACATGCTGTTAGAACTTCGTTTATTCTTCTTTTGCCTCAGTTTTGACAATTTATATCTTTTTTTTTCAAGAGACGGCGGCTTACCATAGAAGACTAAAAAGTGGATTGTTACACGATGTGGAAATTGATAGCGCTTTAGCTTATGCCTACCACTGTCCTTCTTTGGGTTAAAATCACTGCTAGGTTTAGTAATATGGAAATGTGATATGCTTTGCTGGTCACCGTTCTATACATTCCCGACTAGCGGCTTGCACTATATTGGCGATGAAATATCGCTCAGCTCTGTAGCAAAAACATTGGCGATTTTCAATGAATGGGTATTTCGACGCGAGCGCTGTTCGATACCGCATGCCCATGCTTATTGAGCCATAATACTTGATTTGAATTGCGAATCGCGGATGAAGTCAAACACGGTACCGTTGGGGACAGTCACTTCTCGCGTTTCGCTATACTTAGCGAACATATTCTTCCAGTCCGTCACTGTTGTGATTGCTAGCTAGCAAAGGTCATCTCAAACTTCGTGTTTGAAGCCAGCTAACAAAGGCAACACAGCAGTGCTGCGATCGGACCTATATCATATTCATTATTCTACAGTAATAATGGAAGACTATCTACTGTGCGGTGTATTTTTCAACTTTTGTCTTTAATAGCACTCATTGCAAATTGTGTGCAGCACTTCGATTGTTGCATCTTGAACATGCCTATTGAATTCAGAGATCGGTAAGTAGTGATATATAGAGAATTTCCGTTTATTTTGCAGACACAAACTAGCTTATTTTATTTCACTTTCTGTTTGAGCTGGGCAAGTCTCCAGTCTCGGTGACGTTTTGATTGACTCCTAACTTTCTGTTTAGTTTGGTATATTAGGATGAATGAATATTTCCAAGATGGTATTGGAATATTACGTGCAGTGTTCGGGGTGACGATGGTGTGATCGCTATTCAGATGTACCAGTTCATTGATTCTTCGTATTAACTAGTTCAGCTCAAAAACCACGTCGTTTTATTCTTTCCTTATCGCTAATCTTGGAAGTTCGTCTTTCATCATATTAACAGGCGTTCTCTGTTCGAAGCTGCACTAACGGTAGCTTTCGATTGAAAACTGGCGTTATCATAATGCTGTATCGAACGTTTTCGCGTGCTGCATTGATACGTGATGACATAGGGGCTTCCTTTCACCTAATGTTCGAGCTGTGATTTCATCCAATTTAGGCTTTTACCTTTGAATAGAATGTGGTCTCGATTTTAATAATCGCTTTTTCTTATCCTTGAATATTGTAGTTACTATAATAAATTAGTGGATATATAATGACAACAATCATCAGCGTTCTAAAGCATTAGCAACAACTATTTCATTGCCCTCATTTTACTTTGCGTTATAGCATAGACTGAAACATGAGGACAGTAAAAAATTTTAAAAGGCTCTTCAATGTAGCAGAAGTGTTCGGAAATGTGATATTTTTAGGTTTTTTAAGCTTTTTTTGAAACTTGCCCGTATATTGTAGCCTACATTTTATTCATTTTAAAAAGCTTTGTACGAATTTTGAATTGACTTTCCACCATTTCCTTTCATTAGCGTCGTTTCTGTTCCCAATCGCGATCCTGTTATTGATTGACGACGAACTCTAGTCCAGGACAGTGTAGAGTGTTATTGAGTTTTGTGTCGATGGCGCCATTATTATACGCCTCTGTTTCATATGGTTTTTAGATGTCACGACAGACTAGCTTTGATCGATTTACTGTTACACGAAACTTGTGTACACGGTTACGGGATGTCTTTTGCTTTTGATGGAACACAGTGAACTCTAGCTGACGCTATCTGAAAATGACCGTGCCATAAACAGGTTAACAGCCGCCTGCCTGGGGAGCTTATCGCCTACCGTTTGTTTGTGTGATACTGTCACATGGCGGGCTTAATTTTGGTGTCGGTGTCAATCACGCGCCGCCTCTCCAGTCCACGTGACGTAAAGAATCGAAATACAGTTAAAATTTTGTCGATTCTTTTGTCTTTTCTTTCTATTGAAAACTGTCTGATTCTGTGACGAAAATCACGAACGAGAATTCTGCTGGAGATTTATCGCTGTTCAAACGCGCCAGATGTATGCTTCTTAGGTACAGATTTATCTGCTTTAATCAAACACTAATAAAAAGAGGCTTCTGATTAGATTTCTTTCATTCGAACCTTCATCTCTAAAATAGTTTTCAGCTATGAAGCGCGAAGATTAAGGCAACTAAATGGTCGTGATAGTTCGGAAGATCCGTAATAAAGTTTCTGAAGTAGAGATGAGTGACTCACCCATCTATTACTGTACTTTCTCAAGTACGAAAGTCCCAAATAACCTCAGATTTTCTTGAGACTCAACATTTACCGTTGTCAAAATTATTACCATGTAGGCAAGAGGAATTATGCCACGCCGTTTTTGCGCATTACTTGAGTTCCAGCCACGAACGTTTAAAAAAATTGATAGAGAGGATAAAGGTGCAAAAACTACTATATCTCTAGGACTTTTCGTAGTAGAATGTTTCCACTTGAATTGAGCTCACATAAACTTTTCCACAGTTTATGCTGGTATAAGCTCTTACAGTACGCATAGACACTCCCTAAAGGGCAAAATTTGATAGGCTGATAAGAAAGAAATCGCATTCTACTACGTTTTTTCATGTGACTGTTGAGTAACTGATTGATTTAAGAATCGGTACGAACTGGCTATCCGGTGAGGAGCGATCTCGGCTGGAGGCCGTACAGCGCGATTGGCGCCTCAGTCGTCCCTACAACGCCAATGCGACAAATCGGGTGCGTTTACTGGTACTTTTGCGATTATTTAATATTCGGTTAATAATTGACATACAGGACAGTAGTTACATTAGGACATTCGTTTATGGGACGGTTTCGCAATGTTTGGCTGTTCTTACTTGTGAAACATCTCTTTCACCATAGTACATTCTCTGGAAGTTTTTAGGCGATTTTGTTAGGCAGTAACTTAATCATAGGTCCGAATTTTTTGAGATGGTGAAAAATGGGCATGAGAAAAATTAAAGAGACCGTTACGAGTAAGGGCAGTTCACACGGAATTACGCTAAACGGTGGTAGATAAAATGTTAGCGAAATTTCCGGAAGTTCTGAGGGTTGCGCCAGACTTCGCCACTGTAGCTGCGAACGCCGTTTCAAATGAGCTGGCGATACCTATTTAGTTCGTTGTAGTTACGTCGGTTTCTTCCAGACTTCGCCATAGTAGCTGCTGTAGCAGCGAAACCGACGTAACTACAACAGATTAAATAGGTATCGACAGCTCATTTGAAACGGCGTTCGCAGCTACAGCAGCTCCAATGGCGAAGTCTGGCGCAACCCTGAACTTTCGGGTCTCATCAGACCTACGGTTCTGGATGGATATCCGAGAGATCATTTAATTTGGTTAATGTAATAAATGGCAAGAAAAATTACGTGGTGAAAAATGCGCGAATACTGTGGCCTACGGTTAATTTTGTGTATTACCCTTAAACACATCTTCACGTAACTATGCCTATTAGCAATATTTAATGAAGGCAAAAGTATAAATATTGATCTTCGGAGTACGAGGAAGCTGGTAGTTCAAGCTCGCCGCGCTACCACAGCACATCACGCGTTGGCGCTGTTCTTTTCGCACCACTTGGTCCGCCAACGCTAGCTTTGCTGTTCTTTTGCACTGTTGAACTCAAATAGAATAGTTTTTTTTTGTCAGCAGTTGTATTCATGTTGTTTTATCTTACAGCTCAGTTCGATACCCCCTGAGGCTCATTATTTAGGTTAACACCTTGGTACTGAGAATTACGCGTCTTGTCTGATTGATCTAAAACATTTTAAATTCGTTACTTGTTACGAGTGAACGAACGCCACTTAACACAGTGACGACAATACGACCCAATGTTGGGTGGTGCGCATGAATACAGCAGTTCCTTACTGAATTTGAAAAAGCTTTCTATTGCTTCTGGGGTATTTTGATATTGCGAATCCGACTTCTGTATCAGTTGCAAAGCAAAACGCTTCTTTGCAGAATTGTGGTTGGGATAATGATGGAGAGGATCAGCTTGGTTTTTTGCAGCAAAAAATTCGAATAAGCGCTTGCAAACTTGCTCATGTTCGCTTAAGGTCTTTTTATCATTTCTGAAGACATTTTTGGATAAATGCTTTTGTTCTTACTTTCTGCACTAGAATGGGTATGACCTCTGCATTGGGCAGTTCACGCCAAAAAATAAAGAATGGAGAAACATGGTGGTTTTAGCTCAAAACAAGCAGCTGTTCTAAATAACGCCGATTTCCCAAACATCGCAATTGGTTTCATTTCAAAAACCATTCCAAATTGTCATAGTAGATCAGAGTCGCCATCAGGCACATGGAAATGGCGTGCAATAAAAATGTAGTATGTGATTACAGTAATTGCAAAGCTGGGGAAATCAACGATGGTACAGTCCACTCGGAGGACTGGCGGCCTGGCGGCAGGCGGAGCTTACAGTCGACGTAAGCTGTATGGGGTAGAGGGTTAAGCAAAAAGATGATTACAAGCTGAACTGTCTAGAAGCCCTTTTCAAACAGCTGAGTCGTGCCTAGGCTTCTTAACCATCAGCTAACCTGTTTTTGGAAGCGGTCGACTATCAGTTATAAGCCCACCTGACGCTAGTCGTACAAATGAACCATACATTTAGCATCTGTTCGTAGGACGTATCCCCTCCAAAGATGTTCTGCAAATTTGTGGTTTGTGTCAAAAACACCCGAATATGGATTTCCTGTTAAATACAACTTTCTGACACTGTTGTGCTCACTTGCTTGTTTATCCCAGACGGCACTTACCCAAATTTGCGCGCGGTCGTCAGTGTGTTAAAGACAGAGTCTCACCTGAAATGGTACCCAAGGTTTTCCTGTATAATGCGTACCTGAAGTGCTGGGTAAATGCACGACTTTTCTCTCGGGCAAATTTTAATCCTGTCTATGAAAATTTTCGTGGATTATTTCTCTAATGCTGAAGGTGCAGAGTTACTAACGTAGAAAAGAGCACAAAGAAAGTGAAGTCAGCGGGAACTATTGAAAAGAAATTGTGTAGCGTCGCAACATCTCTTTGACAAAAGTTTCGCGGATATCTGTTCCTAATAGTGCAGTTTTGCTTAGGAAGAAGGAAGATTTTGTATGTTTTGGCACTACCCCGTCTTCGCATGTAAAAGGGCTCTTACAAAATTCTCATTTTTCTATTTTTTGCAGCTTAAAATACAAAGCAACCGTGTTTTGGTGACGATACTCTTTTCGGGAACAGAACCAGAAGCGTGACGAACATGGCTTGGTTTTTTGCTGTATTTCAGAACTGCTTCGCATCTCAGCAAAAAGTAAAACCGTTTTTTTAACAAGCTCATCCCTACTCTTCACCCTCTTTGGTCAGTGTGATCACTGCCCCCTCCCCTGCCCCGGTAAGGCCGACTCAAGCCCATTCAAAAAAAGAGGGGAGGTGGTTTTAAGAAATATTAGTATGCATTGTGATCTGCAGCCTTAGCTGACCCCTCTATCCATAATGAAACGAAACTGGTCTTTAGCTGGGACTATGCAGTGTTTAGTGTCGCTTCGGCTGTATCTGATGGACCATCTTGGTTTCGTATTCTAATCCATTTTTATTAACAGGAGATTACTTTTTTGATAAGATTTTGCCTCAATACCAAGCATTGTCTAGATGATTCGTTTAATGGAGTAATAAGAGAGACCCTGTGAGATTGTTCTACCAAGAAAGTTCGCTAACGAGAATCTTACACAATGCTGTGTTTAAAAGTCTTGCTCTGACGCTGATAAATCAGGATATAGCTACTTTTTGACGCACATTTTTTATAACCCACATTTCTGAACTACACACAGTATAGATTTGTCATTTTCAGATCCGTTTGGAGTGGGAGATGCGTCTTAAAAAAATGACACTTTAACGGGCTGATTGGCAAAAAAGGTGCAACAGTAAGCATGGGAAAATAAAATGAAAACAGTTAACGAGAGAAGAAGAGAAGCATTTGCTGTTCTCGCATGTTGTGACCTATTTGCTAAAAGCGCGGAATGCTCCGTAAAAGAAGGGGATTTCTTTTGGAAAAGTAGATTTAAAACGCCCAACGTTTCCTGACGTACAGTTACTTAGAAATGCTGTTTAATTATATTAGCTAGTTTCCTCATAGGTAGGTTACTAAGGAGTGGTCACAGCCATTTAGCTCTCTCATGATCGTTGTGAGGTCTCTTGACTTAGCCAGTAAAAAATTACCAAGCTGAGCATGCTGATCAGTAGTGAATGTGATTGGTATTGAAATCAGCGTTGCACTGTTGGCAAACCTTCAAGTGCAGGAGGAGTTCACTCAGCCCATTTCCTCCCGTGAGGTGATCTGCCTGCATCCTAAACGAACATTATTTTTGATAAACCTTATCATTTCGCTTCCTGCAAAGCGCACGAAGAGCATTCTTCGTATGTATCTTACAGAACGCTTTATGTTAGAGGAGGTTTTGAAAAGCGAAACTGTCCTTTTTCTTCAAAAAAAGTCCACAAGCATAAAATAAATGGGCTTAAGTATATGCACAGCTTGAAATGTAGTTCGAGGAGCCAGGATAGGTCATCCCTTTGTATGGACCTTGTAGTCCCCGAAGCTGGGGACCTCGCAAATGGCAGATTTGGAGCGCGAGTTACCGAAAATACGTGTTTTATTAGCCTCGAAGCATCCAATTTTGAACTCGCCATCGTAGAGCGAATATTGATTTAGCAATGCGTTTGAAACTAAGGGATGAATCTCTTTTTAAGTGTATTCCTTCAAGTTTTCATTTCTTAACATAAAGTCACTTCATACTTTACGACGAAATCATCAGACATACTGCGTCCTCTGGAAGTGTACACACGCACACAACCCGATGACGTTGGCAGTTGATCGGCCGCAGGCATCTCCGGTGATGGTTGGCCAATGCGTTGCGGCAGCGCCGCCGGATTGTGTACCGGATACTGCCTGAGGGCACAGTATCTGAAGCGTATTCGCGGCGGTCGCAGAATTTTTTTCATGAGTGGAGAGCTCGGACCGAAATTGGACGTGGCTAATAGCGGAGTTTTGAGTTTTGAAAAATACCTTAAAAATCCCGAAAGTCAATACCTGGAAATCTTTTCAGTGGGAATTATTTTGAAATTTCGACCTTTTTTCAGTTTATTACTGCACGCTCAGAAATTTTACTTTCATTCTCGCGTCATGAAAAAGCCTAGACGTTCCACCACCGCATTCGTGGTTGAAACGGGATTTTCTCTGCATTATATTGGGGAAGAAGAGGGAGTTCGTGGATATTGGCAAATCACATCTGCGAGGTGGTTTTTTGTTTGGGGCGCGGAAATTTTCTACTTTTCGCCCCTCCATGTAACTTATTGGTTAACCAGCTGAATTACCACATCTCAGACGCAGGGAGAAGATAATTCAGCCGAAGTTTTTTGCTACCAAGAAACATGCATTTTTAGCACTATTAATAGACCTGTAGAGCCGTTGTTTCATTCCTTCAGTTTCAGCCGTGGATTCGCGCCCGTCATCGAGAACAACAGCAACAACTGCAACAGCAGTCACAGGATAAAAGTGCTACTTCCGCTACCACGAATGCTAGTGCTCTGGTTGCTGCTCCAAACAATGCTCTTGTACCAGTAACCGCGCAGACTAGTATATTTGATCGTACAAGGTTAGTGTTTCCCTAGTTCCTCTTTGTGCTTCACCTTCACACTAGTGTTCATTTCCTTAGTCGAAATATTACCCTGTTTTTACCTAATTTCCCACTTGTTCAAATAGAAACTATTCGGTGACGTATATTCGACCCAGAATGGAATTCTCGAATTCAAACTGCTGGACAGGCGTGTTGTGTATTCCGCCGGGTTAATGCTAATACGGCTTACTTTACTCGTACTAATCGCAGGCAACGTGAAATGCATGTGCTGCGAGTGACGTGAAGTTTCTAGCCATAGTATTGATCCTGCTTAAGCTTGAAGCCCTGAGAATTCATAGCATTTTTTCTTTTATGAAGATATGTGAAAGACCGTTAAGCGACTGCTCTTGAATAGCAGTGCTATGCATACGATAAATAGCATAAGCGAAGAAAATAACTTGAAAGTGCTCTTTTAATGTCAAGCACGAATCTCATCCATGTTTCCGAGGCTGCATCATGAGAAATAAGATTGCTGAGAACTGAGGCAAGACAAACGACAATCACTTCATGTACTGTAGATTAAAAAAATTGGGGGTGTTGATGTTGTTTGCAAACAGTGATTTGAGCTCTTGGCTAAGTACTTTTCACAGCAGTAAACAAAAAGTTAAACACTGCTATTGCTGCTACTGTTTTCATGCCTTTCTTTCTTTTCGTGCTAGGCTTGGCCAAACTTTCGCCTCTACGCGAGTTTATTCATGCAGACGAGCTGTAAATACTGTATTCATGGGGAAAGGCTTGGTACGGCACATTGCATACCATTACAACGGCCTGTTCCGATGACAGGCAGACTATGCGTTTCTAACATGAGCTAAAATTTTGCCTCTACACGAGAACTATTTGTATCGGATGGTTCATTCTATTCACTTTGAGATGCTTTTCTCAGAGTTTTGCTGCAAGATCTTCTGCAGGGGAAAACGTGCTCTGCGAAGATTGCAGCGTAAGAATGCATTTCGATTCAGGTGAGAGATTGCCTTTACTTTGCGTTGTTGGAACTTGAATACCGAGCGGCTGTGCTTTCCATTATTTATGTTAGATTCTGATTAAAAAATTATCCATTGATTGAATTCAGACTTTTTATTTTGAACAGGAGAGATTCTTGCTGCTCTTTCATTTGGGAGAGTCGGAACTTCTTCTGACTTATTCAAGACTAGTTTACACCATTTAACACTTTTTTACATTTTAATGATGGTAGTATTTTGCAGCGTGCTGAAGATAGTGTATCGATGCTCTCTCATTTCGTTATGTTTAGATCGCTTGAAAATGCTTTGGATTTGGAGAGCGTTGTTTGGTGGGGCTTGCAGAACTTCTCAAGCTGGATTAGCGTCGCTAAGCACATAAAATTTGATGAACAGTGTTTTTATTCCCTAACTGGCCTACAGAGGC
>KN549665.1:75973-91251 GCA_000797555.1 Oesophagostomum dentatum | reverse complement strand
GGGTTTTCCAATAATGTAGCCTGCCGGCCGTCTTATCCGATACCCTTTTTGCGGAAGCAAACTCCCACCCGTTACCTTTCGTATCGCTCCTCACAAAATCATCTAGTTTACTTATTTCCTCATAATTCGTCGCCGTGTCTCACTAGTAGCATGTAAGGCTATCCAGGTTGGGTTTTTGAAGAAAAAGTCGTAACATTTCTATCGTGAGTGTTGCCTTTAAACAGTGGCACGTTGGCCAAAGTTATTGATCGTTATTGGTTGATAATAGCAAATTAGCAGCCTTCACTTTCACGACTTTTACCTCAACGAAGAAATTCCGATGAAATTTGGAACACAGTGTTGCACCTAAAAGAGACTCCTCTCCAACCAAGAAGATAATATAATCAGCTGAATATGTGCTTTTATTGGGGAGTATTTTTGCAAAAACTCTGACCACTCAGTTTCACTATTCGGACCATGCATATTCGTCAGCCCGTATCGATTAATGGTTTATATCTTCTGAAGCAATACAAATATACGATAAGTTGGCTACGTTTGCTCTGGAAATCTTGGAGAAAATCCATCTCAAACTTGAGCATCAAAAAGGTCCAAAACTTTTTTTTATCAACCTAATACAACCAACCCTGACATCATTTCGCCTACATCATTTAAAGGATTTACCAAAGCTCAGAACATCTTCCGAGTTCTCGATGGATTGCGAAAGATATAGCCTCAAAAATGAGTTAGGGTTCAAAAATCATTTGTCAGAAGTCATACCTGATGGAGAAAATCACTCAAAAAATACCCCACTCGTATCTGTGCGACTTCGTGGACGAGTTGTCCATATCTTTGCACGCTTGCTACCAGAGAACCATATCGCTTACAGAGCGAAAGCGTGGAAGAATCCCCATAGCGCTTCAGCCAAAACGCGCGGCAAGATGGACAACTCGTCCACGAAATTACGCGAGTAAGGGGGGGGGCGTATGTTCTGGCCATTTTCCCCCTAAGGGGGATTTTTGAGCAGAGATAATTAAAGCTCAGTCCCATTTTGGATCAGTCTCTCAAAATCCGCTAGAACTCAGAGGTCGTTCTGAGCTAGGTGCTGCCTTTGAGCAGCAATTTACGAATAATGCCTTCCACGGCTGGCTCTTGAGCAAACTCAGTAACTCAAATGATGGATAGGACTATCTGTCAATCGTACTATGGAAAGCACAAAGGAGTTGTTGTATACACCACTTTCATAAACGCCTTAAAACCTTAAGAAGATTTTATCTTGAAAGCCGATAGGGGCACTGCTAAGAGATGGACTTGGAAAAAAGTCTTTAAAATTAAAGAAAGGAAATAAAAAGTGGATTCAACAGCTTGAAGGTAATCTTAAAAAATTGGTCAAACCATCACTGCAAAAATATAGAGGCTAATTTAAAGACCACACAAGCTATCTATGAGTTCAATATCTTGTGAAAATGAAGAGGTGCTCAAAAATTGGTATGCGTAGACAAAAGAGAGCTGAGAAAAACAGCACGGGAACGAACGACGAGAAAGCTTTGGAAGAACGCTAGTAGAATCAAGGTTGGTTTACAGAGACACGCAAAAAAGGGATGACTATGATCGTTGTCGAATCCGCGGAGCTGGCTGCGTCTGATCTGAGACTTTTAGAAGTTATCTAGCATATGAAGTTTTTCTAATATTCTTTCACAAATAACCAGCGCCTTTGCAATCTGGCTCAAATCTGCGCCAAATAACGGTAGTTGTGGAAAGAGGGTAGTGTGGGCCCTTGAAATTCCTACATTGCTAAAAAAAAGTCGCAAGAAGCGATGTTGTTTTCATTGATGGGCTAGGATCTGTGCCAAATATGCAAATATATCCGATGTCTCAACGTCGAGGCGCTTTTTCACGCAAAGTTTCGTGGCATTGAGTGGTTGAGCATTAGGGTTGGGAAGCATATGCCCTTCACAGGCAACCTCCTTCAACAAAACCATTATCATATAAGGGCGATCGGCAGTGAGAGCTACATCCGTCATCTCTACGCAGCAGCGCATGTATACGCCAGATTGGTTATTCGCGGCATATAAACTTTCAATCGTCAGTGACTTATATCGATGAGCTTGATTAAAAAATGGTCAGCACACCAACGTGCAGAAAGTCATGGCCGGTGTGAAGGAGGTCGGGGCGGTTGCACAGGAGCTTGGCGTCAATGAGCAGAAATTCGGAGCTAATGCGCAGGAGGTTGGGGCCGATGTGCAGCAGTTCTGGACAGGTGCACTGGAAGTCAGGACCTATTTGCAGAAGGTAGGTAGTAATGCGCAGGAAGCCAGTAATGGATAAATCGGTCAATAAATCGATAATTTGGTGATTTAGGTGGGGGCAGTATTCTTGTGTGCCAGTAGGAAGTTTAATGCGAGCGAAGAGAGCACTCCAGCAAGTCTGTTACTTTTATTTACATATCGACATGAACAAAACTTGTTTTAGATCCCAAAATGAGTGTAATCATACCCTTGGAATAAACTATTCAAGAATAAGTGGAGATTGAAGGAAGAAATAGAGCCCTTGATTAAAGTAATAAAATCGGAATAGCTATTAGAAACTCGGTAGGACCGGTTCTCAGCAGTTTTTGCGATTCTTTGACTACTGGTAATATAGATTAGTCATTATACGAGAGAGTCAGCGGCTGCGTGGGAAGCGTAGAGAGTGAGCTGACGAATGGGCGCAGCCGGGGACAGGGGGGATGAACAAACACAGTCACGAACGAAGGATAGAACGGACCGCTGACCTCCTGTCGGCGATGAGTCAGTGAGGGCCACTCAAGTAAACTCTTCCCGAAGATCTATATTCGTCGTTTTCTGCAGAAATTTCTTCTCTGTTCTAGCTCAAAGTCGATGAGGACAACAATGATTACTTCAGTAAGTGAAAAGATCCACCAAAGGCACTCTGCTTACGCGGAAAGCAGGGCCAGCAAGATTTTTAAATGCATCTAAGAATCTAAGGATCTCCAGCTGGAAAGAGATTTCAGAAACGGAACCTCTTATGCCTGCTCTAACTCGAGAAAAGCGGTTATCGATGCAGCAACGGTTTCAAAATCAAGCAACGACGCGCCAGGCTACAGTATCAGAAAACGATGAAGTCAGAGTAAATGGATGCCGCAGTTTCGCAAGCTTCGTCGACAACTTCTTGTCAAACTCCCAGATCGAGATATTTCATCGCTGTACAATTTTTGAGCCACTACTTTTTGATAAGTGTTTTCTCGAGATGTAAGAGAGACAGACCTCCCTTCTTTAAGATCTTGTTCAGCTGAAGATCCTCTACTACTGCATGTAAGACATCAATCACTTTGGTTTCTACCTACGCTACCTTTGAAAGTTGATTGACTGCGATAAATACTCATCATCACATCATATCATAGCCACCTCATAGTCAGTCGCCGAAACCGCACTACGATACGTCGAAAGCAGTTGCCAGTAAGGTTTTCTCATCAAGATTCGATAAGAAAACGCCTACATGCTTGATCAGAACTGAAGTGGAGTAAAGCATGCGCTGGCAACTATTCCTCGTCGCTTCTTTGTTCGTGTTTTTTTGCCAAATACGTTAGAGGCAACACCGATGGAAGAAAATCGACTTTGAGATTTTTTGCGTCTTTTGCACCCTTACCGTACATTTTGTCTACAGACAAAGTTAGGAAGCGCAAAAATTAGAATTCACCAAGAAAATGCCGAAAGGTGCTCGTCATGTTTCTCCAAGTTACGAGCGTGAGCGGACGAGTTATGTCTTCCGCTCAGGTCGACGAGCAAATCTATCGATAGCTCGTCCGCTCACCCTCCTGGATAAGCGCGGTAAGCTTTTCGGCATTTCCTCGGTGAGTTTCAACTTTTGCACTTCTTAACTATGGATTTGGACTGTGACTGGGCTACAAAAATGCAAAAATCTCAAAGGCGATTTTTTGTATGTGTTGCTATCTCTGTGCGAACATCCCTGAGTATGTAAGCCTACTAGCACAAACACACTTTAGAAATGTTACTGATTGCATCAGTGCTTGTATAACCAGCTGCAGAGATTTCTAATATCTCTGGGGATGCTTTGAAACGACTGATTTAATCATTACTGCGTACAAGTCGTTTCTCATTCAAAGACAGTGATTTAACAATAGTTTGTCAGTTTGCAATTTCTGACGGAGTCTTGATAGAAGCTTTGGTCGCTTTTGTGAAGAAAGTAAATGTGCGGTAAAAGAAACTCGATGAAGTCCTCTACTCACTTCTTTACCGCCTTCTCCATGGATGAACGAAAGTAGCAAATTTAAGGCGAATCGAAGTAAAGTACAATCTAGGAGAGCACACGTAAGAGCTTTCAAAGGAAATAAAGCAGATTTTGCAACAGGTTCTTAAGCGACAGCGTAGAATTTGAGCAATTTTAGCGCAGCACGTATTTGGAATCTGACATAAAAACTAGTCTGCAGGTATCTTTGGACGCAAAAACTGTTTGAAACTCTACTTGAGGTAAGAATTTGCCAGAGCTTATTTTAGACCAGCTGAAAAGCTCTTTTATGCAAAGCCATGCTTTCAAAGAAGGAACTTGTCTGCTTTCGAAATCTTCGTCGTTGTTAATGAAGAAGATTTTGAAGCTGCTGTAATCCTTGTCTCATTTTGTAAACCTCTACAGAGGACTATGTAAAAATTACCTTTCGTGAACTACTACCTGCCTTCCATTTCACTTTCAGAAAGAATGAGAAAATCCAAAAATGATGAATTTATCTTAAAGGCAGCGTACGCGCAAATTTTCGTTTTCGAGATTTTGGTATGATATAAAAGAAGATGACGAGCCGAATATGGCTATCACAGTGATACTGCTCAATTCTGCCTAGGAACCCCGAAAAACGCCATTTTATGCGCCAAAAACGCGAAAAGTGTACTAGGGGAGCCCTCGCTTTACAGCCAAGATAGGCAGAATCGGGCATAACTTGTACTATGGATGTGTTCAGGAGGTTTAGCTCTTTCATTCCATACCAAAATCTAGAGGCTGCTCTTATCCCAGGAGTTCATTTATGCATGAGTTTCAAGTACCAATTTAGGCTGCAAAGCAGTAAGCCCAGAAAGGGACTGGATCACATTGAATGCCCACGATTTTGGTATGAAACGAAAGAGCGAAACCTCCTGAACACATCCATAATATAATTTACGCCCGATTCTGCCTATCTTCGCTGTAAAGCGAGGGCTCCCCTAGTGCATTTTTCTCGTTTTTGGGATATAAAATGGGCGTTTTTCGGGGTTCCTAGGCATAGTTGAGCGGTATCACTGTGACAGCCATACTCAGCTCGTCGTCTTCTTCCATATCATACCAAAATTTCGAAAACGAAAATTTCCGCATACGCTGCCTTTAAGTCGTGAATTCAAGATAATAATTATTAAGAAGTGTTGAAGGCTAAAGGAAGAAGAACAAACGGACAATACTACTGTTGTCGACGGAGAATTCCAGTTGTGAAAAAATCCTATTTCCCCGATTATGCAAGAACATGACCAATTTTGCTAAAGAAGACTTTGCTAGGGCTAGAAAGGGACAGACATATACAAAAGACAGACCAATGAAAGCGACTGCGCTTGGTATTAGTCTGCATCTGATTGCATGTGCTGTAACGTAGAATCTGCGAGTGGAGAGTGTGTGATGAAGTGAAAGCTGGCCCGAAACTGGTCTCTGTGTCTTGAGGTACGCCACTTCGCTAATTTCGTGCAGTCTCACTTTAAACGGGGTGGTGAATGCATAATGAGGCCGACACTTGTGCGCTTTGATGTCTCCTTAAGGAGTCTAGACTAGCTGAGTACAAATTTTTCGAATAGAAGACACTAAATGCTGCACACACAACCTTTAAAGCCTTGGGTAGATTTATTTCCGTGAAGTGATCGAGACACGTGTACAGAGAAATCACATCAAAGAACTTTATGAGACAGTCAAACCTTGCAGGCTCTGATGAAGGCGAAAACGTCGAAACCTTACTTGTAAATAAGGTAAACTACCAGTCTTGGATTAGCTACAGTTACTACGTTAAAAAATATGCTATGATTCTAAAAGAGTTGTTCATGAATGGAGAGGTTTCGTAGAGCAGAAGAATATGCATTATTTGACCAAAATGCAAAAAATGGGGTAAAATAGCCCAAAAGAGAAAAACCACTGAAATTTATGGAGCGATGCCATAAAAATGTAAGAATTCTCCACCTCTGTCCTTTATGCGAATAAGTTAAAGACTTCAAGATGCATAAATGACTAACTGACTAATGAAAGTTGTGCTTGTGCTATTGTGGAGAAAATGACGTGGAATATATGTAAAATGTGGATTGAAATTGTACCAAATAGTTCCAAAACCGCTTACATTAGCAGTATCCTTGATGGTTATCGCGTCGTCGTTTTCGCTTGATCAGCTGGTCGGAAACTGGAGGTTTCTGGCTTTGAATGCTGGTAAGTCGTTCACAAGGACTGCCGTGGAGGTTTATTGATGCTCTTCTGAAGAAGACTGAACAATTTTTCCCACATATTTCATTTCCGTCGTCTGATCCTACGCTAAAATCACTTTCTTGGTTAAAAGGAGACGTATGCAACTTTAGGTTTATTCAGTTTTATTCAACATCGTCTCAGAGCTCGTTCCTCATTTTCACTGCGGCTAAGAGAAGAAGTACGATCGTTCACTGGTGCTTTATAGAAGTAGAGTGTGCTTATGATTACAGATATCCTATCCTTTGAACGCGCAAAAATGTCTGAGTATGAGTAAGAATGACGAATGATCTTGAAAAGTGACACGTATAAAACCGAGTTCATACTCTTTTTAATGCATTCTGGGCTGGGATTCATGAAAATTTTATTCAGCTAACCAAAACTGCAGTTTGCCTTCACTGAGAATAAGTGGAGTAAGTACTGAGTCTGTAATAGGTAATTGTTTTTATTTGATTAGCAAACCTTGAAAATCAATTCCTCATTCTAAATTACTCGTTTCTAGCCCAAAACATAGCTTTGGTTTGCCGCAAGTGCCTGAATCCCAGCCCAGAAGGCATAGCCTGTTCTTCTCACCAGAACTGAAGTTTTCATCATCAGGGCTCCCGAGAATCACGAAAACCTAACCTATATCAGAGATCTACTTTGCAAAACTGATAGAAACCGTATCGACAAAGTAACATTACGAAATATGTTACTTACTTATTTGTTACTTACAAGCGTGGATATATCAGATGTGCACGAAACCGATCACCGATTGCAGGGATCAAAAACGAAGGGCGGTGAGACAAAGCAAGAAAAATAATGGGCGCTAATTCGGTCGGGAGGGTAGCCCGATTGCCGCGTTCACTTAGCACTACAAATTTAATGCAGGCACTTATGGAGTATCTGTTTATTCACCTTCAAAGCACATGTGCATATTTATTGAAACTCCGTAGCGATGTGCAGGTGCCGCTGAGTCAACAGAAGATAAGGGCATGGCGAACCATAACAGAATAAGCACGGAGAATAAGACAGGCAAGTAGAGGATTACACAATAATAGAGGTATTTTGCTTTATTAATTATATAAAAGACTCGCATCGCACACCTGTTCAAAAAATTAGACGCAGTATCGAGTTTTTGCACTTTTTTGATCGTCAGCCCACTCGTTTCTCTCCTCCCCCTCCCCTCGCCCCCGCCCCAGCAGTAACTTAAATTTTATTTATTCATTTAATTTATTTTCTACGAGTAATTTAACTGAATGTAGTTTAAATGCAGTCGTCGATCTCAGAAAAATCATCTAGCTGTTGTGATAGGGACCTAGGTGAGGCCTCATCTACATCCCTACCATAGCAGCACTCGTGCTAGCTCTGACTCCCGAAAAGGCAAGTTTTACGGCTGAAACACGAGTTCTACTGGACTGAAACATGTTAAAAGTAAAACAAACTGGAAATGAAACATCATTTAACACGTTTTCACTTAACTTTCGGTGTTCATACTCGTACATCAGCTGAAGGAACCCGCCTTTTTGAAATTTGAAGCTAATATTTGAGAGTACTGCTATAGTACTTTGAGGATGAAGAGCAGGCTCCACATGACATCCGTACCACGACGGATCGACAACCTTTCTTTTATCAGACGCTGCCTTCGAAGATACCGAATGATGCTGCAGATGCAGAAGATGAAAAAATAGGACAATCGCGTGTACTTTTCAGCGTTTTTCTTCTTTCTTTCAGAACGAGCGTACATCGACTACTACGGTGTGCTATTACTTCACTTAATTATCAGCCTATTAAAAACTGTTTAATTTCTTTAAAAAAAGGAAATCTGATGTTTATATTATGTTGCTGAGAAGAGTAGATGGATTATCATTCCATTATTTATTATTTCATCTAAAGACAGCTTTCGCTGATATGTTCGATTGTACGCTGTTCTCTTCTCCTGCAAAGGTTGATGCAGAACGATGGCCCTCTCACCATGAGAGGTAAAGAAAATTCGCTACAACAAATCAAAAGAAAATCAGAGAAGGCAACAATTCTACTTCGAATTCTCATTAGTAAGACATACACGAAAATCTATAGCTGTACTTCTCCGACCAGCGCTGTGGTGGACTAGAAATCCTGCTTTTCACATCTAAGTAGACTAATATCAGCGACTTTGAGAGAGAAGTTCTTGTGCAGCAGCAACCGGTTCGATTTCGGCATTAACGCGATTAGAGAAGTCCGAAAGACCAAACGTTCTGAGGGTGTCTCCTCCAGCTGTTTCATGAGTAACAGCCGCTCTGAATCAAATGGATTTAAGCGTGTTTTATTTGCAGCATACGGGGAACTTAAAGACTTTTGCAATTGTACGGTAATTGGAAGATGATCTTATCCTGCATACAGTTATCCCTGTAATAACAGCTAACGCCGTTGACCTCGAAAAAGGAAAACATTTAGTAATTCCTAAACGCAGCACCCATGATTAGGACAGATCCTGCATTTCCAGCTGTTGCTACGCTTATAAGTAGACCAGAATTGAAAATCTTCGCCTAGCTCTTATGCCGATTAGAAGTCAACAAAATAAGAAGGTTTTATTCCATCAAAATGATGCACGATATGGTCACCCTCTCGTAGCGACACGGAGACAAGCAACTCGTTCGTGAGATTTAGTTGTGCGCCGCGTTCCTTCTAGAGGGATATTCACCCGAGGGGGGGGGGGTGGGAACGAAAAATGAACGGAGATTTTAACCGTAGGTTTACTCAATGGTTCGTCGCTCTGAATCCGTCGACAGGCGGATATATGTCTTGAAAATTTTGCCACAGTACCTGAAAGAGTCGTAACGAAAGTGCAGGCCAGAAGGAAAACAGAACAAGCAGAGTTTTATTTACTCACTGCATACGTGTTGAGCACTTTGGTAGTAACAACAGTAGAAATTTCACGTAGCTGGCCTGAATTCTAAGGCATCTCAGAAAAACATCCGGCCTCTGAGAGTTCGAAATCGGACGTCGAAAAAATGAGCTTGTGTTGAACTTTCTTGCTTATTATTTAGTGGAAAGCTTGCTTCTCCTCCCCGCAAACAATTCTGTGGCTTCGTTTCTTAGGTGTGCTACCTTCAATAATCGTAGCGTGCATAACTATTCAGTAAAATCTTTTAATTCCCTCGCGAATGCCGAATTCTTGAAACCAATCATGAGAAAGGCAGATTCCAAATTATGAGCTGAGCACAGCTTCTATGCAAGTTTTCTATGTTTTTAGTGCACCTGCTAAGCAAAGGTTCGGAAATAAAAGAGAAAAACAAGTGTGCACTATGTACAGAGTTTCCAGTATGATGACCAGAGATACGTGCGGATTGTCCAGAAAATTGCCACTGGAGCAGTTTCTGTGGTGCAACCAAAGTAATATTCTTCTCTTTTTTTATAGAGAGACGCACAAAAGAAGTTTTTAAGTTGCTAGTTATTTTAAAATTACTGGTGGCCGACCAAGTAATTTTGCGTGCGAACACTTCACTGCACTTCACTGATATACGAAGATAACCAGCTGGCTTCACGACTGCCTAAGAAACTTAGTGATGCATTTGCTTAGGAACATATTTTGCATTTCACTCCACAAAAAATATTTCACTAGTCGGTTAATTACTTCCTCCCATCATATCATTTCATAAAATTCATCCAGACTGTGTTTGAGACCGCACAATTTTCCATGCCAACTACACACCTACTTCTAATCATCTTCTACGCAGGATACGCCATTCGAAATTATTTAACTTTGAAACGATACTCTTAGCGCACAAGCTATTCCCTTTCCTTGAGTTTATTTAGAGTGAATACATGTAATGCAGAGCTTGTTACTCCAGTTGTAGGAGATAAACGAGAAAACGACACCTCTACATGTCCGTAAATGTTGATTTCTGCAGTTACACTTTCGTGAAAGCAGAAGCAAATGATGTACTATCGCGGTATTTGCTACTCAAAAAAGACTCCTACACAAGAAATCTGATCTTTGCATAATCATAGAAACCTTATGGACGTGTCAGCGCGCGACTCAGGAGAGGAAAGCAAAGCTCGACATATGAATGGAAGCTCTATTTTCCTCACATATATTGCCCCGGTCCATTGGGAACCTGGCGGAAAAAATGGGAAATGGAGTTCGGGGCTTTTTCGAAAATTTCTCCTGCCCATAAATGTGGGACAAGGGTGCCGTAACGGTCAACTTTGTACCACTGTTTGCCCAAGCCGAAGACTGGTAGTGACTTTCGCCTAAAACTCGAAAATCTGCGCATATGATCGCAAACATGAAAAATGTGAGACAGCGGGCATTGTGGTAAACTTCTTAAGTGGTCCATAATGTAGGATGTGAGGTTGAACGTGAACTCTAGCAGACGCTTGTGAAGCTACTTTAGCACTCTGCAAGGTTGCATTCTGCAGAATCCCGAAAACCGAGATTTGAATTCTCTCCGTGTAGGCGTGACCTATTAATTTAATGAAACTTCTAGAAAATGTGGGCAAGATTAATGTTTTATATGTAGAAGGATTCTAGCAATCCTCTACCTATGTGATTTAAAAATGCAATAACTTGCCCCAAAGCAGCAGCTGTGTTCTCGGAAAAATTGACGGAATAGTCATGCTGGATGGACCTTCTATTTTAGTGCAGGGATTGGTAGTTGAACATTTGATTAGGGCAATTAATCGAAGAAATTTTCCGATCTTTCGCATAGTTAGAATTAAGGGTGCAGTTCCTTGCAAGAGGACTAGGGTCCATCTAGGAACTACTTTAGAACATGCTTTCCGATTTTTTTTCTTGCGGCTTCACATGAAATAGGTTCGCTGGCGAAAGCTGAGGAGAGCTGCAGATTGCACCCCAGAATCTGCCGGTCCTTCACCCGGCCTTCATCGAATCCTCCTTATGCACGCGTTATTTTATTATTTCGGGCTATGCTCTAGATGAATTTCCAGTGAACGACGGGCTGGATTTTATTGCCCCCATCTGAGAATCTCCTCTCTCATTGTCAGCTTAACTTTGTATTTCATATCACTGCGCACATCCTGGTTCCGAAGAGGCATTGTTCTTTCGTCAAATAATGTCCGTTGGACGCCTACAAAGCTTTTAAAACTGTTATACATGAGCGGCATAGATATTGACGGTTTGAAGCGAATTTCATTTCTAGCCTCTGCGCCTCTCACAGCTCATGCCGCCCGCTTTGTTCTGAAAATGGCAAATAACCAACGCGTAGTACAAAACTGTTGTTCTGCCATTACAGTGAGCACTTGTTAGTATTCGCAGTTATGGATGATCGTGTCTAGTGGGCGGCGGTGAAGCCTTCAGCGATGTTCTTCGGCATGGACAAACTACGGGAGCAGATAATGAGCGTTGTCCTAGGTCTACATAACATAAAATAGAAAATTTTCTGACATACACCTATGAGAATATGTAGAGAGTCAGCTCGACAGTCTGGCTCTTAACTTTGCTTCAGTTATCAGCCTGACCTTCTAAGGAAGCCCCCCAGACCACCTGGTGCGCCTCAAATGGCTCGAATCTTACACTTCGTGAGAAGCAGAGTAATGATAGTGTTGATAGCGCTTTTACTAAACATGATGATCGACCTGCGATGTGAGTAGATCATCTGAGGCGTACTGAGCGCACTGAGCGGGCTTTTCAGGCGCTGGAGGCGTGCCAAGCGAAATAGCACCGGTACCAATACTCATCACTTACATTATCGCTCAGCGCTCTCAGCTTGGTAAATCTTCACTGGCTTAGTCTGGAGGCTCGCTAAAAATGGCTCAAAAATAGCTGTCTTTAAGCTATAGTGAACCTTTTGCGGATTTGTTCTCCATTATTTCTGATATATGTAGCTGAGCAATTCTAGTCAAAAATGTTTATGAATGAGGTGTGCGATATCTGGAGCCAAGGCGCAAAACTTTTTTATTCATGCATTAACACAGTTTGATAATGGGCAAAGCGCCACAAAGGCAATGAATATTCAAATTTGTACATAATCTTTATGGATAGTGCAAGCATGATCTGAGCATGTGGCAAACTTAATTTGGAGTGAGAAAAGGACGACCACACGGTCACGACCATCTGGAATCTCTCTACACTGCTTACACGATGAATGACAATGTTACTGGCTTTTAAGCAGTCTAAAATACTGACATGTATTAGCTTACCTAGCAGTGCAGTGCTTCAACTTACTAAAGGCGAGGAAAAAACCGGGTTCGCTATGGGACAGGCAGTTTTAACACATTGACAATAATACGACCCACCGGTGGGTCGTACGCGTACTGCCGCCTGGGACAATACGACCCACCCGTGGGTCGTATGCTATTTTTGAGTTCTGCCACAGCTTTCACGACTTGTTTGGTACCTTCTAGGAGAATTCTGTACGCTGATTAAGAATACAACATTATTTTTGCAAAAGCGGATCTCGTCGCGAAGTTATAATCGATTTTTTGGCTGCATGCTAGCGAATTTCCTTTTATCTTTGTAGATTGCGATAATATTGTAGTATAATCACCATAATCCACTTAAGCTTTAGAAAGCTGGAGCTGTACTTTCAGGTTCACTTCAAATTTATTAGTTTATTCTTTTCAATGAATATGAAGCACTGTGCTAGCATTGCCTAGTCCCACTGTACTACTCATCCAGGGATCGTGTGGTTACAATACCTATTTTGTTGTTTGTTTTAACTCACTTGAATTAAAAGGTTGATTTCAGGGTAATTTGACATGATAAATGCGAAAACAGCACCAATTTATTTCGAAATGTCTTTCGCCTAGAGGAGAAAAGTGTATGTTGAGGAATTAACCTGTCGAGACAGACAATGAACACTGATAACAAAACTATTTTATGGTCATCTTCTCAATAACTAATTTGTACACCTTTTGTGTTTTTTGTTGAAGCATTCGATGTAGTAATGTTTGCCACAGTTGCTGCTTCTTGTATTGACTTTGCGGGTGAACCTATCAGCTGCGCGAGATTCTTCTTTCTTACGGAGTTCCTGATAACACACTGTACAGCTTTTCCTTGATACATTCTTGGGACCACCGAGTTCCTCAAGAACGTGTCTGGAAGGTGGGATTGTCTCGAGCTGGAAAAAGAGTTGCCGAGCAGAGCCTCGACTACCTGTATCTTGAACTCAGTCAATTTAATTTTTCTCACATATCCTGAGTACAGCTTCCATGCGTTGACCAGAGCTGTTTGAGTTATTGCATGAAAAAAAACAGACGGATGTACCATTTAGTCGTTTTCCTCACAAATGGTGTGTAACTGGCCATCTGGTCGCTTGTGTCAGCGAAAAGTTTTGCTTGGTTATAATCCTGGATAACTACAGGTTTTCCAGCACTGTTGATGGTGCTGTCATGAGTTGTTGATAACATCAAGATTTCCCTCTTTTCTTGCCATTTCAGCACGGTGGTGCCTAGGCTATTTTGTTGAGCTGCCACTGAACCTCTCTTCAGCTTCTTCTCAACTACCAGTTTTTGAAGAGCTTTTCTATTTCTTTTGATTGTGCCGATCAAATGAGTTCTTCCATCAATTAATTTCTCAGCGAGCGCAATACTCGTGTAAAGCTTGTCCGTGAAGAGACGTCTGCCTTTACCGAGGTATCCCTCCATCAACTTTATAACAACAGATTCTGGTGAGGAACCGACTCGCGACGTATCCTTTCCCGCGTAAGCAATCATCTTTTGTGTGTAACCACCTTCCGAGCAGAGCTTGAAAATCTTGATTCCATATGGGTATCGTTTGTTAGGTATATACTAGCGGAACCTTACTCTTCCTCGGAATGGCACCAGCGATTTATCGACGCAGACATCCTTGCCGGATCTGTAGACACCTTCACAAGATCGATTGATCGAAGTGATGAACTGGGAAATTTTATAGAGCCTGTCGGAACCATCGTAGCTTGCATTGTCGGCCAAGTGAAGATTTTTCAATAGTTGCTCAAACCTATTCCTCGATATCACCTTGGCTCCAATCGGATTTCCTCCAAAAACGGCACGAGAACTCCAGTAGTCGCGGAGAGTTGGCAGCTGAATGACTGCCATTTTAAGACATAAGCCAAAATTTTTTTAGTTCCTCAGCGTCAGTTGGAATCCAAGCCTGGTCTTTTAGCACTCCATACCTGTTCGTTTCAGTCACAGTATGAGTCAAAACGTCGTCGTTGAAAAAAAGGCGATAGAAGTCTATTGGATCTTTACAGCTTTCTAGAATTCGTGGATCCAGCCCCATTTCATCGTCAAAATCCCAGAAATCATGCACGGTAACAATGCTTGACAATGTATCCATACCGTCATCCTCCGCTTCTTCTTCGTTCGTCGTCTTCAGTACTATCAGCTAATTCTGTCATGTCACCGGTGCTGTCTTCATCGTGTTTGTCGTTGTCTTCTTCTCCGTCACTTTCGATGAGCAAACGATCAAAGTCCCTGTCCAGCTCATGCTCTTCATAAGACATGTTCTCTAACTGCAGTGCAAACTGTGTTCTGAAGTAGAATTTGGAGCATATTCACGGTATTACAGGTAAAAGAATGTTTTAATTTACTCACAGTGATGAGTAGCCCACGCTCTTAGCAAGTCATGGCAATTTTATCGATCGTGACCTACTTTCTCATGACAGAAATGGCTTGGTCCCAAGAGCCCACTAGGCGAAAAACGCGCATTGTCGTCAATGTGTTAAGCATTCTGTCCTACTTAAAGTAAGACGATGGCTGTCAAATGTTGCTCACAAAGGCCGTCAGGCAGTCAAGGTAGGCATGAACAGCAATAGAGTTGGAAAGTTGGTGCACCTTGTGCGTAGTGTGCAGCTGCAGACAGAGGGTTCTAACTTAGCCCCAAACGTCTTTTAGCTCTGAAACTTTGCCAGCTATATGAGATC